>WURT03090150.1:0-12748 GCA_009936505.3 Holothuria glaberrima | reverse complement strand
GAACCAAGTTTGAGAACTGTCGGAGTTTCCCTTCTTGAGATATCGTGCACACAAGCTAAGCGTCACAAACACACACACACACATACGCCATCATGACCGCATAGGTTTCTCTTTCACTGAAACCAACAATCATGTCAGCAAGCATTGTACATGCCGTAATGTGGGCCGTGGGCCTTGTGTAATATGATCTGTGACTTTAATCACAGCACAGTGTAAAACGTAAAGCGTAAAGCCATGAACTGCACAGTCAAGTTCGAGTACAAAGGGTTGTGCTGCACGTACTACTAGTGCTACTGTTTTACGTTCCGAGTATGTATGTGCACAAGGTGCATAGTTGTCAAGCAGAAAATGCCGACAAAACTGCTTGAATGCGGTACTCTCGGAATGCTTTCTCTTTCTTTTTCTAACTTTAACGGGAGAGGGATTAGGAATAGGAGATATTAGTTCGTTTGACAGTTTAACTGGTAAAACATAATGTGAGTTGTGCAGCAATTGAATATGGTTTTATTTGTCGCCTTGCAGGTCTATTGGGCTAGTTACTGATCGTGTAATGACTGCAGCAGTCCGTAATACAGGTCAATTAGCTTTTTTTGATGGCAAAAAAAAATGTTACAGCGTTCCAGCATGCAAATTATAGATTTCATCATGTGTACAAATGAAGAGATCAAAGAGAAAATATATTTTTTATTCAAATTTTATTTGAAAGAGACGCTACAAAAACAAAGAAATTCCACAGGTGAAATGATTCAAATGATCGTAAGTTCATTACCTCCTACATTCTCTATCGATCATGTATACACAGGACAGGCCTACTATGTAGCCTGTGATGGGAAGTCATCGTACGTAGCGACATTGTTACATCACTACACACTATTTCCGGGTACCCGACGGGCATGGACCAGCAGGTACTGGATTCCTGTTTTTTGTACCCGGTGTAAACACTAGTATTAAAAGCGTACATAAAAATGGATGTTTTTATACTGTCATACTGTATACTTGTATAATACTTTAATTAACTCTTTTTAATATATACTGTATCAACCAAAAAATAATAAAAAATAAACATGTACATACGGGGTAATATGAACTGATGAAGGCTAAACCTGTGACGGGAATTTTTCAAAACTTTTTTCGTCATATTTTCTTCAACTGTTCCTCAATACCCCAGAAATAGATTAAAATTAAATTTTTTCTTTATACCATTAGTATTTACCATTGTTCTCAATGTAAATATGTTCCATTCTATCACACACCCTAAGAGTTTTTACTAGCAGAGGAAAAAAGTTTTCCGGGTGTTTTTACCCCATGGGCGTTTTTACTCCAGTTTACACTATAGTGTTCATGTGTGTCGGAACGGCATTTTCATGGATTGTGTAGTTAACGTTGCTTTTAGCCGGGCATATTTAGCATGTAAGCCTAGTAATTTCTGATCTTGGAGGTTTTGAGATGATTTTTCTCCCATATTGGTCCAATGAAATGAATTTTACCCGAAAAAGCAAGAACACATTTTCCTCAGAGAAAACTATGTACAATGTGTGCATGTGTTGTGTGTGTCTTTCATGTGCATGTGCAGAAGCAGTAATTCAGTACATTCAGGTATGCATGGACGTTGAAGTGTCTGAAGTAACAAATTTCTGTAGCGAACTGCATCCCTAAGACTCTTGACCCAAAACATGAACCTAAAATTATGTAAACTATTCCTATTTTAGCAGTGTCAACTTGGAATCAGTAAATATGTGCTCAAAATTGTGACAAATCCCAAACATAAAGAGGGAATATCTTAGTCCCAAATATCATAGTAGGATCGCACAGACCAGCTCCAGCTTTCTTTATACAGTGTGTACTGTAGACAGTATGTCTCAATTGAGCAAACTGATTGTCACCACTGGAAAAAATCGGCAAAACGGGAAGCTCCTTGCCATGAAATTTTGCGACTCGCAGGAAATCCCGCCGCGTCAAAAAAAAAAAAAAAAATCTTTAACGATGTGAGAAATTGGAGTGGTTATAAAACCAACATAGAGAAAAATAATTGATTACTACTCTAGCTAAAACCTTTGAGATATAAACATTTTAATTTACCAGCTTACCGGGAGTCTTGTTAATGTGTTTTTCTTTTATTTTTAAACTGAATCCCTTGGTCATGCACTCGCAGCCTTCGATCCGCAGCCGCACACCTCTAACAAATCTCACATTCACTTACTGTACGCACAGCTAGTGCACTACAGTGCAGACTACAGGATGTGAAATGTTTCGGATACTCTCATCAATAGCGTGAGCGATACACGGTGGTGAGATAGCCCTGTACCAAGGCTTATATTAAGCAGATGCCGAAAGGTGACAATATTCTGTTTTTAGCGCTTGCTAAAACCTTCATTCTTTCTATGTATCACACTTTGTATAAATCAAGAAATGATAAAGGCCCCATTCACTGACAGACCACAGTAATTTCTTTTTTTTTTGCAAAGAAATGAAAGCGATTTTCTTCTTTTCTCTGTGATATAATTTGTCACATCGAATACCATCAACCATAGCTTATGAACACTGTGTGCATGGACTTCTGCAATCAGCTTGCGGAGAGCTTCGCACATTTGGGAACTGTGTTTTATACGCCGACAGTTATATCATCCCTCTTATGGCTATACCAACAAAATTAACGAGCCACATTTGTAGCGTGTGCATTAAAGAAAAAAATCCCTTTGTGTTTATACAGTAGAACACTTCTTCCAGCAAAATTTTGGAGGTGGGCTTACCTTGGCTTCTTTCCTAGCTCGCGCGGAAAAGTGTATTGATTTAACTGTGTATTTTTTTTCACTTGGCGGCCGGGGAAAATTCGTAGGAGACCGCAGCTTGAATTTGCAAAGCAAAAGAGATCTGCACCAGGCGTGTCTGTCATATGCAACAGTTTAGAACTTAACTGACTCTCAAATCCATTGCATTCCTCAAATAACACCCCAAAAAGTGACAGAACAGTAGGGAAATATTTATTTGTATTGTAATTGAAATCCCTACTAACCGTTATGTCCGATTCTTTTCAAAGCTTTCTCGCGAAGTTCATGTTAGAAAATGCACAGAGTACAGTGTAATCTACAGTACTGTACATTACATACATTTCCCGCGCTTTTTCGTAGCCACTCGTCACGAATGAGCAACTCCGTGCTGCATTGCTAAAGGATGAACTAGGCCTAATTGAAAGGGGGACCTGTGTTAAATTCACGCAGGAACTGCAACAGTTTTTTGCGTACATGATTTTTCGGGGATTAGTTAAAGGTGTCATTTGGAGACTGATTCTTTTAAATAAGACATAAGTTTTGACAAGACGTTTGCCAGTAAAGGAAATCAAATAACTTATTGAGTATTCATGTTTTGACGCTACACTTTGTCAAGCCTACATTACGATAAACACATAGTGAACATTGTGACAATTTAGCTCATTGCATTGCTGCATTGAACATACAGATGGCACTGTCAGGCTGCTAGGGGCAAAGTCCAAACAGTTTTTGACCAATGAGACAGCTGTATATTGAGGCTATTAGCTTTCTTGTGTGCATCACTGCACATGGCCAAAAAGTCACAGTGCACCCTGTTACTGGGTAAGTTTCCTGTTGGTTTTGAACGTGTGCTGTGTATATTTGTATATATGAAGCGTATATATGAACAGTACATACATGGTAGGTGCTGAGCTTAACAGCGCGGTGTAAACCCATGGTCGTGCTCTGCTTAGATAGTACAGAATTATAATCACGTGGGAAATAATTTTTTGCTTGCCGGGAAATTTGCATTTTTTCCAGTGGTGCTGATCATCCAAATTCAAGCATCCAAAATACCAAAACTGGTCAAGAATACCCAAATCATGTCAGTGACATGTAAAACACACCCTCCACTGCCTAACATGTTATACATCAAGCCTTACCTATAGCATGTATATCTGTACACGAGTTAAAGGCATTTTCCAGTGGCATTTCACAGGGGTTTCACATGAAAGAGAAAAATATTCCAATTCATGCCCTCCAAACCTCGTAGCAATACTCTTTTCCAAACTCGAGATACAGTAGCTCACATTAAAGAGTGCTAATTTTTGTCAAAAAATACCTCCAGTTCTCATCAAGGTCACAGACTGCTATGTAATGTGGGCACATTGCCTCAGACTCCTTTTGTCTTTCTTTATAATTGAATGTCCTGTTTGTCCTTGAAATTTGATACTGTTGGAATGTTTGAATGTTTCCATGCTGATTTAGCACAAATCTACACCATATGTAGGGCATAACAAACAAAGTTGCTAAATATTCCCTACAGCAGCATTAATATCATAAAGAAATTCAATTCTACGTCAAATTAATGTGCCGTGATGACATCACAGATTTCCCATAATGCACTTTATCTTGAGAAAAAATTGCACTTCTTTGAAATTTTGTATCTTCCAAACGCTGCAAGCTATTGAGATGCGGTTTTCATCTCCTAAGAGAGAAAACTTTTCTGCATTTTTTTTAACTTACTGAATTTTGTCTCTGGAAAATCCCTTTAATGCAAGCTCCCAGAGCTGGAGGGCCCATTAAATTCTTTCCATAATTGTTGTTGCAAAGTGGTTATAAATGTTGTATTTGTTCTCTAACATTGTGCTATGCATGAAAAGTTTTATTTATGGACAGGATGACATCACTGTTTGCCTATTAATTTTCTTACATTATTTTAACAGTTTTTGGTTATATAGCCTATTGGTCATATATACTGTTACAAGAAAGTGGAAAAATATGACTTCCCCACAAACAAATACTTGGGCAATCTGAAAGCATGTAAACTGGACTCAATGATGAATGGATATTAAGGGTTTATCAATGATAGTCTGTGACTAAAGTCATAGATCATCTAGGGGTCACTTAGGATCTTTTCCTAAGTAAGTAAAAAAGCACTCTCTACTCCAACAGATTCAGTTAAAGCTGAAGGTGTTGCATTGTGAAGTAACTTTGGTAGTAATTTGTATCGTTGAGGGTGGTCAGAAAGTTTTGGTCAATGGTCATGTAGAGGTCATTTTGGTACATTACTACAGTGTTTATACCAGTATTTATACAGTGCATATCTTCTGTTAGGACTCAGTCATGATGAAGGTCTCTTTTTTAGGACAAAAAGCTGTTAGCCCTTTCAATTTTCATGGGTCTTTCCAAAAAGAAGAGGGTCCTTCTTTGGCCTTTTGGATTAAAAGCTCTTATGAAAACATCAACTGATGTAACACTAAAAATTGTCTAGGCTTTTACCCTTGAATGCAAAGCAATGGTGATCATGATGCAGGAAATGCCTGTGCAGGGCTGTCACCTCTCACGCATTCAGCATGAGAGTCACGCATTTCGGTGAAATCTCACGCTATCATGATGAAGCATCAGCTTCTAACGCAATGTCTCAATACGGTGTAAAAAATCCACCCATAATTCAAACGATGTGTCTGGTGTCGGTAATACGCCAGTTATCACGCTACCTGAGTTCCTTCTCTAACCATTAGCTCCATGCTCCAACTTATCATAGTTTATCTGCAGTAAGCTGACAGTAGTGAAGTATACAGTATATTCAATCTTGCCATCATCGAGCTAGCTCCTTGCAACCCAAATGTAAACAATTATGTCTGAGTCCACCGTTCATCACTAGTCTGATCCTGCAGGGAGTTGTTGCTCTGACTCATCAGCCTCTACAGATAGTAAATATGCCGAAGCGTGAACTCAGTTGCGGGGCCAACAGGTAAAAAGCGGTTTGTACTCCGAAACCTGTGTTAGACCAGTTACCAAACAATTCATGCCGCTACTAAAACTGCAATTCAAGAAGTGTAGGCTACGTTCGACCAGGCTTCAGCCCCCACCCAAGTTTTTCCTAACCCCCCCCCCAAGAAAAGAAAATTGCACTAAATTTTACATCTAGGCTAGTTGTGGTGGAGACATAGATATGCTCAGAAAGTATTCCACAAGGCTCTTTACCAGGCCTGTCGGCAGTAAGATCTGTAACAACTCTATAACTTTAAAAAAATTTCCCCTGTGCTACGGGCGCTGTCATCTTCAGTTGTATCTGGCGGTAACATCCGCCATTTCAAACACACTGGATTTAACCAAGGGTTCCTGGGTTCGTCTTTACTAGTACAAGTGCCAGATTACTTATGGCATGGGACCTTGAATCAAAACATCCAGAAAAAAATACACAGATCACTAGTCAAGCATCATTATGACAGGCAGTCAACTCAGTATAACATGAAGTGGAGGAGGGGTTAACCATTTTGCAAAATATCACAGAATGGGCCCTATGGCTCATCTTGGGCCTTGGACCCAAAATTTCTGTACACTCTAAAAGTACCACTAACCAGGTATCATAAAAACAAACCATCAACATTGTACAAAAGAATCTGTAGTTGAAGAAGCATTTTGCAGATTTTCATAATATGGGCCACAGGGTCCACATGGGACCTAGGACCAAAACTTCCAGAATACCATAAATAGATCACTAACCAAGCATCGTTATGACAGGCTGTCAACTCTGTTAAACATTAACTGAAGGAAAAGTTAATCACTGGGCAATACTTCACAGAATGTAACCCTATGGTCCATCTTGGGACTTGGACCCAAAATTCCTGAACAGGGTTTCCCCTGGTATTTAATTCCCGAGGCAGCTGCCTCGCTACTTTTTGCGACCGCCTCGCCAAGAAATTGCCATAATGACGGCATCACACTTTTTCTCCTATGAAAATTACTTGAAAGACACAGGATTGATCCCTCCCTTTAGAGAATGCTTTCATATTAACAACGAAACCACACAGAATTCCTGAGACATTTCCCTTGTCTTTGCAATTGCCCTTAAACACCTTTAATTTGCACCTAGGGAGTTCTAAATTGTTCTTAATTTCCCTCTGAAATATAAATGTGAGAAAGAACTCTCGTAAGAAGAATTAATTTGAGGCAAACTCTTGGAAAAAGTGACGAGAAATATCGGTAAGACAGCATTCAATTACAGGTGAACTGAATGAATTACGTTCGATTTGCCAATACATGGATGCAATCATATAAGAAGGATTCTGATTAGCTACAATCTTCATGGCTTTGAATTGGAGCATGGAGAGTAAGTGAAGCCATCAGACCTCGATAAACATGTAGACCATATCAATTTGAATTGCCTTAAAAAATGACTTAAGTTGATATTATCTCAGTGACAGTTTTGGCAAATGGTTATGCAACCAACTTCTGTTTACTCCCAAAAGGGAAAGATTTCAGTCCTCAAACACATCGTTCGACCTTAGAAGCAAGTTACAGCTCTCTGCATAGACTTTGTACTGTGTAAAGCACAAGTAGCATATTCGATCGTCAGAAGAATAAAAAAATAAAAAATAACCCAGATCATTAAAAAATGCCCAAAACATTTACCAGACATCTGCAAAAGACCCCAAAACAATGATTCGCATTATAATCATAAGCTTTTGTTAGACAAGATTTCACTATGGGGCGTCTATCTTCATACTGGCTTGGCACATTGGCCATTGCCTAATGTGTAGTACATATATGTATATATATATATATACATATACATATACATATACATATATATATATATATATATGAGTGAACCAATGCTGTATTGAATAGTCGCATGAAGACCTTAGGTCTTTATTCCTCTAACATAGGCATAGCCTTATACTCGTATAAATATCCTCTTTCAGTATAAGGCTATGCCTATGTTAGAGGAATAAAAAGACCTAAGGTCTTCATGCGACTATTCAATACAGCATTGGTTCACTCATTCATGTAAAAGTCGCAACCTCACTGTACTTACTCATTATAACATGGGACGCGTTCCTATGACTTCTATGACGTAATAATTTAAATAATTATTATTATTTTATTATTAAATTACCATATATAACTGTTACAGTATGTAGGCCTTCATCAAACAAACTCAAGTCTCCAAGCCAATGCAAATCCAGTTGAGTTTCTGGAACCTACCCCACTCTCAATTATAGACGTGTCCCAAGCCATTAGAGGAGATGGAAAAGTCACAGGCACCCCCACCACCTTCCCCTCCCACAAAGGGGGGGGGTCATATCACTGTTACTAGAAAACTGAAAATACTACAAAACCATGCATGATTCCAATTAGTTGATCAAAAGACAATCAAACCTGACACCTCTCTCAGTCAAACATTTGGCTGCATACATACATAAGGGAAGGGGAGAGTTCAAGGGTAGCCTACCTTCTCCTTCCCCCCCCCCAAGAAAAATTAAGAAATGAATGGAATGGAAAATGCTTTAGTCAGCTACAGCATCGTGCTTGTGCCATACCTGCCTTTTAGATAAGGGGCCAGACATCCAATAATTTGTCTACCCTGTACTCAATTTAGGGCCCAGCCCTTTATATATCCATTTTTTGTGTTTTAATGCGATTTTGGAAAAAAAAATCAGATAGGTTACAGGTGACTTTAGGGACAATTTGGGTGAACTTTCAATCATTAAGTCTATGCACAGATATATCATATACCTTTTCCCCAATATTTATATTTAACAGCCTCATTTTAATGTTTATAATGTTCTAAAACCCCAGAGCTTCTGGGGGCTTCACCCCCTGGACCCCCACCAGGGGTTCCCCTGGACCCCACCAGGGGCCCTAAGGCAGGCCCCTGGACCCCCGGCCAATGGTGGGAGCACTCCGCACTCCCATGGCACCCCCGGGGCCTTACTTCCTCTCACCTTCCTGAACACCCTGAAGGGACCACTAATAGAGTATCATTATGACAAACCATCAACACTGTACAAAAGAACCTGTAGGAGAAGCATTTTGCAAAATTTCATAAAATGGGCCATAGAGCTCACATGAGACCTTGGACCAAAAAATCCTGAATACCCTAGATGGCCCATAACCCAAGGAACACTGTGTCCAAGTTTCAAACAAATCCATTGAAGCATATGGGAGGAGGAGCATTTTGAACTATTGTGGACAGACAGACAGACAGACAGATACAGACAGACAGACAGACAGACAGACAGATACAGACAGACAGACAGACAGACAGACAGACAGATACAGACTGAGTGATGCTTTGTGATCACAATAGTTCACACCAGCATGCTGGTATGAGCTAAAAATGCAGTGCCTTAGTTATCCTATTCCTAGCAATAGCCCAAATCTGCTTTACTATACAATAGGGCCTTACAAAATGTCTCATGCAGTTTCTCTTTTCTCTTTTCGACTGTAATCATAGTGTACTGTAAGTCTTTCACTGAATGAACGATACAACATACTTAGAAGCCTGCAATATTTCAATAAATGTACTTGCCTATTCCACACCATCTTACTATGCATTACCTTTACGGTACATAAAAAGAGTATGTAGGCTCACACATATTTGTTTTGAGTGTTTCATGCAGCAGTATATAATGCACTATATATTGTTGTGCATGGTAATAGAGCCGTGCATTACACTGCCAAAGACTTTAAAAATGAAACATTCTGCCGTAGTGCATGATGCTCCGCATAAGCAATGGAGTAAGAGAAAACAAGCCAGTGAGCCACAACTGGAAAAAAGGCTGTGGCCGGCTCGACTTGAACCAATTGGTTGGAAACGGGGCCGTTAGACCTCATCTAACTAACTAATACGGACATCGTTTAAAGGGAAGTTGACAGCCCTAAAGCCCATACCATGGAGCTATTATGGATCCCACCATGCATGCGCATATACAGTAGTAATGCCCAGACTGCATACCTCCAGAGGACTGTGGTAAATATAGGTTCCTGGTACACAGCCTTCCCTCCCCCCTCCATTCTGAAAACAAACAACAGCCCTCACAGAAGCATTTGCAGTAATTTTTCCTACTCCTACATACTACTGTATACTCCTTCATAATTTTTTTGGATTCTTACCCTGTTGATGATTACAATGAATCTATGTTCTGAAATATCATGAAATACACTTCAACCGAAATAAGAGGAGGTTGGTAAGATTTAGCTCAGCTGATTTTTCAAGTATGGATACTGCTTGTTCACATGATTAAATATACGCAAAACTAACTCACCAATGCTTTAGCAGATGGAAGTTGTAACTTTCCTTTAGCTGCGAGGACAGCATTGATTTTAGCAGCTGCAGCAGAAGCAGCTTCTAGACTGCTAACTGGAGGGCCTGAGAGTGATGTGCTACCTGAAGGATATTGTGCATTTCCATAACTCTTCGGGGTATCCCACTTGGATTTTCGAAAACTAATGAAATGTAAAAAGAGAGAAGCATTTATAAACTACTATCAAAATATCTATTGACAGAAATGTTTGTAATTTTAAAGTTCAACAGTTCCAAGTAAACATACAATGCACCTCTTTTATTATTCTGAAGCTAAAGATGAGCCTTAAGTAGGCATGTTCACCTCCAGTGACCCCAGACAACCTTTGACCTCCACCAAAAACAATAGATTTTATCCTCCTGACTATATAACACATCCACATATTAAGTATGAGAAATATCCATGCTTCATACCTACAGAAGAGATATCATGTTTACAACATTTTAGGCTTATGGACTCGGCGACCTTGCATGACCTTTCACTATCACCAAAAACATCAAGGTTCTTCCTATTGAAATATAATTCTTTATACCAAATATGAAAAAAATCCATCACTGCTATCTTGCAATATATATTGTAGAACTTTACAAGCTAGTGTCACAAGCACACACACACACATATACACTCGTGAACATGACTGCATAGATTCCTTTAGCCATTGACAAGGAATAAACAATGAACAAATATGCAAAATAGTGTGGAATATAGTTTCTAACAGCCTGTGGTGGCAATTCAAATAACACATAGACTAATGGCTGAACTTACTGTTTAAGTCCCATACTTTTAACATGGGAAGTTTGATTGTCCCAAGTTTGTTATTGTCCAATTTTTACATTGGCTAGATGACTAGTTGAAGTTAAGTGATTGAAACAGCAGTTTTTGGCAATGCCTTCAGAGACTTTGCCTTTAAACTGCATTTTCTCAGCTGTCTTAAAAGCTATGAATCTGAAATTTGGAGAGGATGTGTAACATGTCACAGGGACTCTACCATCAAACCTTTGTGCTGATCAGTGCTTAAATTAAGTTGCTAGCACTTATTTTCAAATGTTTGGCCATAAACCCATCTTTTTTCTAAGTTTACACACCAATTCATGGGTTTTCCATACTCATAGCTTGTACAGGAATAATAGATATGACAAGAAACTATGCTTTTAGGGGCACTTTTAAATTGAAATTGCCCGTTCCAAGTTAGAAGGATTTTTCCAGATTGGAACAAAAAATAAACAAGCCAAAAGGCTTAGTGATTCCTTGCCATATGATTGTAACAAGCATGAGTCACCCACATGACAAACACGAGATCCCACACAGTTATCCTACTCGAGATATCAATATTAATAATTCAAAACCTTTTGAAACCTTATTACCTAAAAGGATTTTTCACCTCCCCTTAAAACAAAAGCCCAACGGACATGCTGGTTCTATGTTGAATGAAATGAAACTCAGCCATGAGCATACCATATAAAATTTTTTAGCTAATGTGAAGTTTGCCTGTATCTCTGGTGACTGCTACATGATCTTCAAAGTTGTTGGCAGTAAATGTTTACTTCATCTCACAAATTTCACCAAAGTTGCACAAGACCTGTCCTGTGATCATCTTGTGTTAACAAACACATTTAAGCATAAATAAATTGCTCTGAAGAAATACATTGGCTATATAGGCATTTCAAGGGAGAGCAACACAGGCAGTATACAGTTAAAATTTGTTTTATTCAGTTGAGCAATCACAATTCATGCACGCTCAAGGGTTTCTGATCTAAATGTTCAGTAACTTAGTTCTCTTTTTAAAACTAATAACCCATGGTAGCATTTAAGTAATTCCAATTTACAACTGATAAATGCTCACATGGACATCCCTGTAAGGACAAGGCCTATCAGTCAACTAAGCTAGTGAACTTCCACAACTGTCCACTGCTTTGTGGGCAGAGACTACAGTTTAAAAAAGTGCTATTTGATGGGGGTTCTCAAAATGGCAGAATAAGAATAAAAATAATAGTAATTTCACCTAAAACTGAGGTGCTTGGCATCTCTGCAAGATGTCCCATTTCTTTCAGTCATTGATTGAATGTGATGTATTATTCTGGTGAGTCCAAATGACCTTTGACCACTATAAAAAGGATAGGGATCATCTACTCAATATGGGCAATCCCATGCTAAGTATGAGAATCCTCACAGTTACCTTCCTGGAGATATCTTATTAACAAGGTTGTGACCTTGTGACCACTAGTGATTCCCAAATGACCTTTGACCTCCACTTAAAACTAAAGGGATTATCTACTCAGCATGGGCAATCTACATGCTAAGTATGGGATCCCTCACAGGTACCTTTCTTGAGATACAGTGTTCAGAAGATTTTGAGCTTTTTACCTCTGGTGACCCAAAATGACCTTTGATCTCAACAAAAAATGCAAGGGTTCATCTACTCAATATGGGCAATCTACATGCTACATACAAGATCCATCACATTTATCCTTCTTATGAATTTGTGTTTACAAAATTACGGCGTTTTACCTATGGTGACCCCAAATGACCTTTGACCTCTGCAAAAAGCAATAGGGACCATCTACTCAATATGGGCAATCCACAAGCTAAGTATGAGATCCCTCAAATTTATCCTTCTGGAGATATCGTGTTTACAAGCAATTTCCAAGGTATTTACCATTTGACCTCTGGTGACCCCAAACG
>WURT03090129.1:0-12749 GCA_009936505.3 Holothuria glaberrima | reverse complement strand
TTCATAAACTTATCGGCTTGCAGACTATTGCATAACTTGTCAGTAGTTTGATCTATAAGACTTTAATTATGCTGGCAACTATATTAATATCTTACCCTAGGAGGGGTTGTTTCTCCGCCATGTTAACAACCTGCCTGGTAAGTTGATTAGATTTAGATTGATGGGATTAGCTGCTCCAACTATACAACTCTTGATATAACCAGGGAGTCAAATAACAACTTCCTGATCCAACGCTGTCTGTCGGCTCTCCGTATATCGAGCAGCAACATCAAGACTGACTAATCATCGGCCAGGCGAACCGCGTGAGCTTACATCACATAACAGCATAGTAGAGCTCACTTATTTCTTGACAAAACTTCATGCCCTTGGACAGTTAGAAGGTTTCTCAAATTATTGAATCATTCAGCTACTGAATTTGGGTATTTCTCAAGTAAATGCTGGCTTTCTGAGGTACAATAAATAATGTGAAAAAGGTACAACCTGAAATGTAGTGGTGAATAAAAGGAAAGACAACCACCCACCTGAACCTTTCGCTTTCGACAGTTCTGCGTTTATTGCTGTACGTGGCTGACTTTGAAAATATCAACCTTAAATTAAGTGATGTAAGTTGGGGACGATTACAAAGGGGAGGGGGCAAGCCCCGCCTCGTTGGAAATGTTTAAGAGGAACATAACGCGTCGACGTAAATATGGTGATCTACGACTATAAGTTTCATTTTTTTTTGGGGGGGGGGTTATGAACCTTCCAAATAAGTTTGCAGGAATGCAACAGTTTGACATCCCTGCTGAGTTGCATTACATGATTATCGACGACCATGCGTTGCAAGATTTTAAGATGGCAAAATTTTCGACAGACTTTGAATGTGTGTGAGGCGGACGGGGATCCCCTTGCTCCCCCTGACTTAGCCAATGGCGAGGGTTGTAACATACGAGTCCAGGATTCCGGACTCGAGTCCGTTTTTTGCCGGACTCGGAATTGGCCTGGAAGAGAAATTTTTTCCCACTTCGATATGGACAAATCATGGCAATGGACCAATCATCTTCTGCAAAGTCATTTCTCCCAAATGACAGTTTCTCCAGATATTTTTGTAATTCTGGCGCCGGATTATGAAATAACATGCCATATTTATTTAAAGGATGTAACTCAACCTATATTTTAACACTAACCATTATTTTAAAACAATTTTTAAAATTCCTGAAAATTCAAAATGGACAAATCGAAGTGGGATAAAAAATTTAGCGGCCCGGAATTGGAGGTCACGGACTCAGAACTGGCCCGGAAGAGGATCAGCTGGACCCGGACTAGAAGCCGATTCCAGTCGAGTCCACAAAAAGTGAAAGTTTCATTAATGTTTCCGAGGCAATATTACATTTGGTGCACAATTTAACAAGTACATGGTCACATACAGTTAACTAAAGTACAGGGTCAGCCGGAGTATGAAATTGACTCATAAAAAATGCCCGTTGTCATCATAGTTGCAATTGTAAACAGTACGTAAAAGCATTTATATGAGGCGCTACATTGTCAATCGCCGGACTCGGAACTGGAAAAACCTGGAATCGGAATTGGCTCGGAATCGGACTCGGAATTGGCCCAGAATGGTAGCCAATGGAATCGGAATTGGCTCAGAATTGGGTTAGTTGGACTTGATTACAGCCCTACCACTGGCTGCAGTCCCGGGAGTAAAGGCAAAATATACTTTTCATGAACGCTTTCGGAAAAAATAGGTCAATTTCCTTTGGCAGCAAAACAAGTCGCCACCCTACAAGAGATAAGCTGTGACGCGTCTCCACCCGTGGGCTATAAAATTATGGCACTCATACCTAGTTAGTGTACTTCAAATTAATTTTATGCAAGCAATACACTTTTGTAGAGGTACAAAGTCTCTAGAGTCCCTGCTGTGGTTGCTCGACCACATCTTCACCGTACCCCAGCAGGTAAAAACCACCAAAGCTCTGGAATTTTTACAATTGCAGACTTTTGTGGTGAACTTATCTCAATCGTTGTAACCCAAAATTTCTTTTAAGGAGAACACAAGTTGGAAAGACGATAGGACTGCGATACATGCCCATTGAAAGTTGGTTGTGCACTACCCCATCCCACTCCCGTGCCCCTTCCACCCCATTCCTTGACAATGAGATGCTAGTGCTCTAGTGACTCTCATACCAACATTTTGAAAAATTGAGCAAAAAACAGAAGGAAATAGTACAGCTGTTCAAATGGGCGAGCTCTGGAAACAGTACACACTTATCAAGTTACAAGACAGGGAGCAAAGGAATTAGCAACTACAAGAATGTTTGTACTTGAAAAACAACACTGCTAAACATCAAGTATCTTTTTTATAAATATATTATCATGCAATATCTTTTTTTCATTATACTGTATACTCTTTCATACTGTCAATGAACTCATCCATAGAACACAAATGGTCACCTATCCTGACTCAATAAAACTGATATTAACCTGAAAGATCAATACTGTTAAATCCACTACACAAAAACAGGAAAACTGATCTTTCCTGAATGCAAATTTTACTGCAAATGCAGCCATTAACTGGTGTATACGTACAGGTCCGGCAGCTGTCAGAGAGTGAACAATGCCCTAAAAATTTTTCAAATCTATGGTGCCAAAAACAGAACCTGTATGGTAGATCCATGCAAATCCCCACATCCCTCCCCACCCAAAAAACCATCGCCAACCCCCTATACCCTCCTCCTTCAAATTCCAAAGTAGTCAATACACATTTCATTTTCATACAGGACACTTCCTCCTACCATCTACACATCTATTGCTCAGATTTGTCATTTTCTAGATGAGAATGCTAATAGAGTTCTTATTTAAGCTCTTGTGTTATGTACATTAGATTATGCAAATTCTCTACTCATTGGTTTAAACAAATTGTATATTTGACTCCTTCAACTGATTCAGAATTCTGCGGCTTGGCTTATAACTCGTTCATCTTTTAGGGATCATTTCACACCATTTTTATTCCAACCACATTGGTTGCCTGTAGACTACTGTGGGCATTTTGAGATATTTCTGCTCTGTTTAATTCACTTCTAAGGGGATCTGTTCCTATATTGAACTATTAAATACCTACGAACTGTTTCTTGAAAGCTCTTACAAAATGAAAGAAATGTAAAGTCATTCTCAAAGACTAGGTGCCATGGATAAATTAACTTGCCCATTCCCACTGCCAAGCACTCACCATACCCTCCCACTACTCCCTCCTACCCTGGCTATCCCCCCCCCCTTCCCCACAACACACTTAGTCCAAAACAGTTATGTTTTTTACCAAACTTTTGAAAGAACACTTAAGAGTAGCATCTCCTTTTGAATCTCAAACTTATTGGTAGCAAGTCTACTAACATCCATCTCTCACAATCAAGGTGATAGACACCAGCTTGAATAGTGGGCTTCAAGTACAGCAAGGGGCTTCTTATATGAGGTCTTCTCATGTTTGTGAAGCATGGGTTTGGCCTATGCTCTTAGACTACCAGCCCCATACTGGTGTATTTTGTGAAAGGAACTTGGAAAAATACTACATAACCAGACTTTCTCCCTCAAATTTCCTCTAACTATGAGTTAAAATCTTCGCCTTTATTACGTTTGGGGTGGTAAACTTAGCACTGGGTAGAACTGGGTTGCACAGCCTTAAAATCATCAGAGTAAGGTGCAGATTGGAACTCCTGGGCATGTGCAGCAGGCATGACCCACCATAGCAACAACTCTGCTTGGTATTGTTTTGACAACTTCTTTAAGCTTGTATACAGCACAATCAGTTACTGTATATATTAGCAGTTTGAATATGCAAGCTATCTTCTGCTAAAAACTGTACTAAAGGCAATTCAACTACAACCGTTTGCTAGGTGTTTGACACAAAACAGTTGAACTCTTCACAAAACCTTGACTGGTCCAAACATCTACATTGATCTCTTCAACTAATCTGCTTCCCTCACACAAGTAACTCGACAAATTGTTTGGACAACTCCATTAATCTCATACGCATCTTGCATAGTTCAATATGTAAGTTACTTTGTACTTAAGTCTGATTTTGCCATATTGCAAATTTCTGCTATAGGCCTTTGTAACTTTCGATATTTTTCATGGCAGTTTGATGGGTACAGTTTCACTTCTCACATAACCCTCTCAAGTCTGAATATTTAACGTTCATTTTTGTCTCTTTGACCGATCTGCTTCTTTGCAGCCAGTGAGGTGTGCACTCTTGGAACTGCTTTGACAACTTCCTTTAACCTTTTTTCTCCTGCATTCACCAGCCTCTGTAAATGCTCTCCAATCTGAGGGTATCTGAGATCTGTTTCTCCAGTTAACATCTGCAGAAAAAGAGTCGTTATTGTTACATCACGCAATGAGCAACACAAAAGACTAACATGCTGTACTGTCTAAGCTAATATTTCATTTTTCCCCAACCATCATTTCATTGTCTAAAGTGGGGTATAGTATAATACATGCTGTTCTGGCTGCACTTCAAAGCTTATTTTCTTACCCCACCAATTCATTACCTCAGTGGGGTATACTATGTTATCAACACCATCACCTATTAAAGGCCATTGCCAATGTAATTACTGCATTTCTGTGGAAGATAAATGTTTGAGTCACACACTTGTGCCTTCCAGCACATAGCTTCCCTGAACTGAACACCAACAGGCAAAACTAGAAAAGTAAACAGCTGACCATTTTTGGGGAGGCTCACTTGTTATGAGAAATGCAGCACCTACAACTTCACAATTTCGGAGTTTCAAACATTGAAATAGTATGGAGAGATCAGCACTGTCCAGAAATTTTCATCTACATTTTCTTTCTTTCCTTCTTTTTTTGAACTCTCTGTCTTTCTCTTGTCTCTTTTCTTTTCTGTAGTAATACAACTCACGAGGGTCATTACAATCTGATTTTTACTGCATTACAACCATCTAAACAGTTTCAATTAACTCAACTTTGTGGTATTCACTGAAACAGAGAGTCAATTATGTGAAATTATTTTTCTAAACTTAATATGACTACTGTTCAAAGCATTGATTTTATTCATAATCAATCCTCATAGCTATGAATTTTGTATTGCAAATATTTCTGAACATACCCTTTGTAATCTATTTGATATGAAAGAAAGTTTGTCCATGGCGTCCTTCCAGCCAGAGCATCGCCGACGGAGATACTTTGTTTTACTGGTGGCTATTAAAACATTCAGATGCTCTAAGATAAAAGCAATCTGTGTACGGAAAATTAAAGGAGTATTTTTAGCAAAAAGGTAACATTCGAAGAGCTTGTGTGGGACACTTAAAAAAATTACTTTGAACCCCACTTATGGCTTAGCAATTTTGCTGTGTTCTCCAATACAATACCCTCTTACCTTGCCCTAATGGCTATTTTGACATTAGCTTACACTGCAAATTTCAGCTCCTCTACACCTCTACTAGAAATGTGAAAGGATGTGACTCATCTCAAAGCTAATCAACTCAAAATACCAGTCATTTTGGCACATATGGCAGGTACCTACTAATGGATAATTTTGACATGATTACAACAGATAACGAAACTTTCACAAGTGAGTTATCAAATGGTTAACTTAGTATATTCTCGAGCAAATTACTTGAAAGGATGAACAAAATTGCAAATACTAAATAAGACTGGTCTCAAGGATTATTCTGGTAAAGGGAAATCCCCATTAAGGATGGGGAAGGGAGGGGAGAAGAGGTTGAGGGGAAAGGAAAACAAGGAGGGAGGACAGAAAGGGAGGGAGGGGACCAAGGACATATGTAATACGTAATCATACTGCTCTTATGAGTCCAATTCAGTAAAGCTACCCCTGATTCGATCAGTCATAAATCTTTAAATTAGTGCAAAGGAACAGAGACATAAAGTGGGGGAAGCTAACAGGCAACTAAAGAATTCTGCATTTTGATTGTATCTCTGAAATTCTTCATAACGATTCTGTACTTTCAATTACAATGTACAATTATTTGACATAGTTTACAAAACACATTCTTATAAAGTAATGGAAACTGTTCACCCTGTGAACTCACCTCGCTACATAAACTACAGGCCTTTTCAAATAACCTCAATATTTTGTGAAACTCTAAAACATGTGCATCAGAAGCTATCCATGTGGTTGAGTATTCTGAATGGAATAGGCAAAATGATCGATACGTAGGCTCTGGATGATGATTACTCATAGTTTTTAGGTATCGGTAATACTGAAAAGAAGAAGAGAAAGAACTTTTCTGATGAGTTTCATTCTTGAGATATGAATGACAAATGAAGATATGCCAGTACTTTGATACATATCAGTATAATATACTCATGTAAAGTTGGTTTTTCAATTTGTTAGCTCAAAATGTGCCAACTGTAGACAGGTTTTTGCTACTTGACAACATTACACACAACATGTTGCTAGGAAATAGACTTATATTACAAAGAAAAGAGACCATCATACCATAGACATCCCACAATGCAGTGCAGCAGATGATATCCTAGCAGAAGATAATCTCTCCTTTCTCCATCTGGATGCTGCCTTGAGGTACATCTCTACTGACATTGTCTTCCTCCCGCTTAACATAATTGACTGTAAATGAAAAATAAATATATTTTCAATTAATAAGAGGGCAAACACTGACAGTCTTCCATAACCATATATTTTTATGTAAAAACAAAAAGTAAATGTTGATAATTAATATGAAAAGCACCAATGGATTTCTTCAAATGAGAAGGCTCTTACTCCAATCAAAATTCCAACATAGGTACCATATCTCTTCAAATGCAAATTTGACATGCATCCCTTGTATTAGGGCCCCAAGGCTTTGGGGCTCCTAAGAAGTGCATTCTGTGCCGAAAGAGGTGTTCCACGGACATCAAGCGATCACACATCTCTTTGGTTTTGAAGGGCAAGCATCCAGTATCACAGTAGTATGCATGGTTATGCTGTGCACGTGTGCTGTAAATACACTTTCTGTGCTTGTGTTTTCCCCAAATCACATGACGACACATGAATTCCTCTATTGGGTACTACGATACTGTGTGCATCATTCCGACAGCATTCTATCTCAAATACCAAAAATCTGATCATGTTTCACAATTGTGTTTAGTGCAAATAACATGCAAGTGCATAAGGCAAAGCCTCACGACTAGGGTGCAGGGCCCTAGGATCCTGGAAGATAGAGGAATTCCAGTGCTTTGTGTTGCCCTTTGAGCTGTACTTTGCATCATTTTAAGCAAAACTTTGGAACCTTTGGTAGGCATTCCCTTATTTTTTTTTTGTTCATACTGTCTAAAGTTTCAGGAGCAAACAAAAGCCTCCTTAATTTAGTCCTCTGACCATCACAAAGTCACAACTGCAGACCATCACCATTGCACTAAAGTTGTGTCCTAGTAGCTCAGCAGAAACATTCTGCTTGTACATTATAAAAATTTCTTTACTGTCAGACATACCTCAAGAGGTTGGGCATTGCAAGATTTTTCCCAGTCAATGAAGTGTCCATCCCAGGGGGCAAGGCATTCCCAACAGAACTGGTGACGACAGAAATGGCAAGACATGTGCATGCACCCTCCATTCTTATCAATCGGGTAGCCACAATCTGGACATCTCTTGACTTCCACAGCTGTAATCCTATCCTCCCTTTCGTCAATTCCTGGAAAGTGAAGAAATTACTACAATTTAAGATGAAAAATAGATCATAGGGCACACCATCAGATATCAAATGAGATGAGAATTTGCTCCTTTTGACAATCTTTGTTGATTTTTGCTTTCTCCAGGGAAAAAATGTGATGAGAGCCCTCTGTTCCACAAAAGGAGTATGCCCCATCCCCCTAGGAGCCAGGAAGGAGAAGACTGATATGTGAGAGAGCTTGGGGCCACTCTCCTTCTGGGCTCCACAGCTTTCCAACTCACAAGGGGCTGGGGAATACTCATCTGTTAGAACAAAGGGTTCTCTTCAGATTCTTCATCTGAAGAGAAACTAAAATACAGCACTTAACAACCAGCTGTTGTCCAGCTGTGGTCAAGAGTTAAAGTGGTTGCACAAAAGCATCATCAATTAAAGTTTCTGGTAAGATTCTGTCAAAATAATTTTTTTCTTTTCAAATGAAAAAGATCAAGTGAAGTTTTTCTCACATGAGTGAAATAGTTTCCACAAAAATGTAACAATAATTGCCACTAGCACAATTTCCACCCTGAATAATTCTGAATCTTCCTGTGAGAGAAGTTGTACGAAGGGCAATTGTCATGTGTTTGGGAATCACAGGGTGGGAGGTGGTGGTCATAATCAACATTACTTAAATATGGAAACTGTACCTTTACTCTCAACAAAAGTTTTGTATTCTGCAGCCTGCTGGCAAGTTGCCGGCCAATGAGCATCCTCCTTACAACCATAGCACCAAGAGTGACCACAAACACAATGGATCACATTCATCTGGTCATCCCCATTGCGTTGTGATCTGGTGCCCCCGACTCGCACCATCCTGCTACACTTTGGATTCTGACACCATTCCCACACTGTCTGGCCACTCAACAGTTGGTTGAGTTGTAACCTTGACAACAGAGGGAGAAATGAGTCTGGAAGCAGAGCAAGTAGAGTGGTTGTGTCTACAGAAGAATTACAATCATGGGCCTGTGAAGAGACGAAAATCAACAAGTCTGTTAGTAGGACTATACTTCACAAATACTGAGGCCTCATCAAAACAGCAACAAAGTGAGAAAATTACATCATTGATGAGGCTCCATAAGTTAAAGACCAATAGTAAAGGACAAAAGGTACAATTTTTTTCAAGCAGTACGTTAGAATATCTAGAAACATTTTTTGCTTAAAAAGGGGAATATGTAGGACAAGTGTCACTAATAGGGGTAGGAGATTGGGAGCAGTACTTCTGCAGTAGAAGAGCATCTCATCTGGAACAGTGGTACACACACCCAAGGTTCAGAAAAAGATTCTTCCCACCTTCTGAGAGATAGGTTCCTTCTCACCTTCTGCACTCTGAGGGCAAACAAATTCTCCTCACAGCTATGTAACATGTAATGTAGCATAAAATCAAACAGATTCATTTCAAGGTTATGATTTTTCTAACTTTCATCAAAGCAGACCTGTTAGATCTCATTTCAAGCAAACGAAACCATGCTGTTGATAGAATACTTTCCAGTAAACTTCTCCCCAAGTATAAACTATGCAAAACGTACAGAAGGTTCTGAATGTTCTAAGCTTTCAAAAAAATTTCCACATTTGACTGAAATTAGGTAAAGTTTGTTCTTTCAGAGGGTCAGAACTGTATGAAATCATCTCTCACAGTCTGTTACATTATTCAAGAGCGACACTAGCATTTACAAAATTCTTTTAAATATGTGTTTTAGT
This sequence comes from Holothuria glaberrima, assembly GCA_009936505.3. Taxonomy (NCBI): domain Eukaryota; kingdom Metazoa; phylum Echinodermata; class Holothuroidea; order Aspidochirotida; family Holothuriidae; genus Holothuria; species Holothuria glaberrima. The sequence goes on along the minus strand of WURT03090129.1, from coordinate 3,393 downwards.
GACTGCAAAAAGGTTTACAGTTGAAAAATGCCTCAGCACTATCTCTTCATGAAAAGCACTTGGAGTTCTTTGAGGCCATTTTCCTCCTTCTCTGATCTTTTTTTTTCAAGTCAATCTGAAAACATACCGGACATTTAATGTTGACATCTCCTTGTTGAGTCCTCGATGTCACATGCTGTTGCCAGCAGCTGCCACAGAACCAATGGCCACAGTTATTAAGAGCAGTTGCTAATGGTGTGCTGCCCTCTATGTTCGCCATGTCATCGTAACATATTTCACAGCATTTTGGTGGTAGAGTCTTACAGGGATGATAGCTGCCAAAAGACCTTGCACATGATACCTGAATATTTCAAAAAATTATTAAAAAAGATTGTCACTGCATGTTGATTTTGATCACTTAGGAGACATATTGAAATGCTTCAATTCTTCTGTGACTTTTAGGTGAATGGAAGGAATTTCATTAGTTTGTGTTTAGTACTAAACTAAACAAGAAACTGTTTTTCTTTACTTAATGAAAGCAACTTTGCCCTAAGCAAATATTTAGATCAACACCTTTCTCTTCCAAATAAGTAAAATCCACATTCTGTTTCACAGATATGACACAAATCCTTTCCTTTTAACAAAGTGAACTGTGCTCTTAGAATATTCTTTGCAGTGGAACTCATGAGGTGAATGACAGCATTAATGCATCTGAAAACCAACCTCTCCCTGTCAATCACTAAAATTAAATCTCTTTAATAACCAAACTTGGATACAGTTGATTAGCAGACTATTTGCTTGACTTCCTCAATGGAGAAGCACACAGCAACCACAAGTAACAGTCCTGGTTGTATTAAATTTTAAGCTGGCATTCAAAGTTGTTAATGGCAAGAAACTTGAGCCACCGACAGACTGGCTAAGCAAACAAATTGATTCCCACGCTCGAGAGGAAGTAAGCTGAGTTACCCACAATTTCGTATCAAACCCTACGGAAGAGCATAACAATTCCCAAATGGAGTTGTACATGATATGTGGCACTATTAAACCCAACTCATGTAACCCCTTGCCAGTAAGCTCAAGTAAATCTTCATGTGGTTAATAACTGCTTATATTTCAACACACCTCTTCTTCATATCTGATAAGTTCCAGAACATCTCGTTCTGGTTTGCTCTCATATTTCCAATCCAGTAACCTTGTGACTGTTTCAAGCTTCACTAAATGCTTTGGCTTAATTGGTGTGGCCTTGGTATCTTCCCCATGCCTGTAAGAAAAATAAACATCTTGTCACTGGAAATCAAACGAGCTCTTTTTTATCAATGTATCTTCATATTGTAACATCAACTCACTTACAGTACCGCCTCATGTCATTCATAAACGTCATGCACCATAACCAGTGTTGCAGTCTAAGTCAAATTTTTTGAGACTGAAACTTAATATCTGTGGCCAGATAGTGTATGGTTGCAGCTGAGGCATTAGCTTTTGAAGCCAAAGCCAAAAATAGACTTCACCCTAGCCTCTCCTCAGAGCCAAGCCTCCCCACGTCCAGCACTGATCACATATCGTCAGTAACTGCATAGTTTAAAACAGAATACCACCCACCTCCTAAATATATCTGGATCATTTGTATTCACCAATCAACCAGATATGTACAATTACTTTATGGTAATTTTCAAAGGAACAATTAAAGATGTTTTCTTACCATAAATAAAAGGAAAATAAAATATTTTAAACCTGTACTATTAGCAGTAACTGGTATGCAAACAACAAACCATTCAGAACATCAAGAATTTGCCACTGAAGTCTCAGATGATAATTTTGTAAGTATCCATAAAATTATTGGTAAAACATAAACCCACATGTGTGGTAAAGCAAAAATATAGTTGTTCCAAGACGTACTGCATGACAGGAAGGAGGAAGGACTTTGATACTCCATATTTCCCACATCACAAAAATCATTAAACATAATATGAAGGTACAGTACAGTACTTCCCTGTGCCTTGTCATGTAACCTTTGTTGGGAATGATTTGCAGATTGGCTGGCAAAGTTGTTAAAAGAAGGGTCTCAGCTCAAATCAAGTTTTGATGTATCAGAGGGGCACTTATTCTAAGCAGTCTGGTGAAATTCCCGTTGAAATCCGACATGTGGTTCTCAAGATATCAGCAGATAAGGTTGTCACATTTTCAACAGAAAGTGAACTTGAAGCAAGCACATATAATGTCATAGCCTGACATTAATGAGCAGTCCTTTGTTTTTCTTTAAACTTTATAACCAATTTCCTCCTCAACAATCAAATGTTATCTGAATGTGATTGAATGAGAGGCATGGGAAAATTACAAATTTCACGTTCCACATGGGGAGGTCCTATCTGTATTAACTTCAAGGTCAACACAACAGACTGAAAAAACAAAGGAAACAAAGCTTTCCTTGTCAATGTGAGGAAGTGATATCAGGGAGCTGCCTAGTGATATAACTCTCAGTTGCCTCAAGCTCACTTTGGGTCATAAATGTAGTAACTTCTTTTGCTGATATCTCGAGTAATACATATCCGATTTGAATGAAAGTTTCACCAAAATGCATAGATTAAGTTCCTCTTTCACATATAAAAAGTAAATTTTTGCTTAAACCCCAAAATCCTTCACCAGCACAACCTCACTGCACCATACTACAATATGCAAAGTCAGAATGAAGGATCAATTCCCAGACTAGATGTAAACTTCATTTGTTATGACCTGTGAGCTATACTATCAGATTACTTAGAGTAGGAATGCCAACCCCGTAAATTGCAATCCTCTGATCGATCCTATGCCCCATTCACAGCCCATCTGGATTATATTTCAGTCTCTTGCATGTATATTACATGCACATGTGCATTTAAGCAATCGCAATTGTAATCAGCCATTCCTTATTAAGACTGACAGATATCTGCAAATTGGTGACTAACTAGATATAATGCAGGGGTGCCAGCAGGGTTTGCCTGCAGGGCCTGAAAAATTTATCGACCGTGGGCCTGAGGAAGGGGTCTAGGGGGAGAGGGTGTCCCCCTCCCCTTTGGAAAAATTTTGAACATTTGAGGGTCCTCAGATGCAATTTAGTGCAACTATTTTGTCAATGTTATACTCACTGCAACATTTTTGACAATTTTTTCAGGGGAACAAATAGGGCCTAAGGGGTTCTGTCCTTGAACTTATGCGGCAGAAAAATAATACGGCTACAAAGGAAGTTTCCAATGGATGAAAGCCCCAACACAAACAATTCAAACACAGATAAATATATACTGTATGCACACATAATGGAAAGTATTAGCAGGCTAGCCCCCCCCTCCCCCACCCACACAGAAAAGGATTCAGAGTGGTACTAGTTTCATGTGAACTTGAGTTCACTTTGCATGGACATCCTTGAAGTCATGAGACTGT
>WURT03090118.1:0-12749 GCA_009936505.3 Holothuria glaberrima | reverse complement strand
AAGAGTTCATTCAAAATTTCTTCATTTGAGGTTATAGGGTACCATCAGCTTTTGTAATATAATCAACCGTATTCTGACATATATACATCAGCGTTCTAGATACTGTGGGCGGTGCCGGGAGGGGCCACCAAGCACTCCTTATTTGCGCCCGGTACTCACGGTCAAATGGACCGTCCCGCTCGCACGGATTTATGGCAAACTAAACTGAAATGTTGCTGGAAATGCGCTATTTTGATCGAATTCTGTACTGCACCTTCAGATGAACATCATATTTAAAAAATGAACGAAAAAATGGAAAAAATCAAAAACATAAAAGTAATAAAACATCAACTAAAAAACTGAATGAAATTACACATACAACTAGGTAAAAAATTGCAAAAGATAGCACCATTTTGAATCTAAGCCTCCTTAAAGATACAAAATTTTCCAAAAGGGGAAGAGGACGGCGTTTCGTAAACCAACTGCCGCCCGGCACTCAATATGCTCTAGCTAGAATGCTGATACACTCACACACATAAATGCACACACACATACACACACACATATATATATTATATATATATGTGTGTATGATGCAATACAATGTAATGTGATGTGATATGAGTATAATATGATATAACATGATGAAGTCCGTACTTTGGTGAGGTTGCTTTAAACAATTGAGTAGAGTATATGTATGTTTCTACCAAAGTCTTCTTTATCATCAAGCAGAACAAAACCTATAGTTTTTCATGATCTTTCATGACTTACCCCATTTTGAAGGTCTTCAATAGTCTGGGTACTGTAATTCGTCTGCAGAGTACACGACTCCCAACCAGCAGCGTCCCTGTAATCGATACGTGCCTGATACAGATGTAACTGCATCATCCATAGCCCAGGAGCCACACTCAGAAGGTACAGGCACACGGAAGGACAAAACCTTTGTTTAGAAAAAAGAGACAGACTGCCAAAATCAATAATCGGAAAAAGTTGGTGACAATGTTGAGCTATAACGTAGGCTCATAACTTTAATGCACTGTAACGGTAAAAACGTTGTTAGAAGTATGTCACGTGCGTTTTCAAATTAATATCCACTTATACGTACAACTCGATTCCCAAATGCCATTTTATTTTACTACTTGAGAATTCCACAGAATTCTGTTTATGATATTTTCAACATTAAAGGGTAAACTCGGTTAGCAAAACACTTATCTCACCCGAGGTCCTATTAAAAACAGTGGAACAATAAAACATAATTTTCAACTATTAATAAACAATTATCAAAGCATATGAAACAAGATAAAAAATTAAAATCATCAAAATTCTAAAACATAATAACATAGAAATTGAAACAAGCAGTAAAGTGAATATAAGAGCCAAAAGTAAATCAATATAACAAATAACTTCAGTTTGCAAAAATTATACAACGAAACAATAAAACCTGAAAAATAATAACTCATAAACTTTAGCAAAATTTCTGTAAAAGACGTTTAAAAGAAGATAATGGAGTTTGCAATTTTACAGCGAATATAGGCAGTTCATTCCAGTCTTTAGCAGCAATGTAGGAAAAGGTATGATATCGAGTACTTCCGCCCTCTAAAAGTAGATTATTACTTGAGGTGGATTTGATGAATATCGTGCGTGCATCGAAATATGTGTGCAATTTACTAAGGGGCCAGACCATTTAATGCTTTTTACACCATATGCCTAGTTATTCTTTTACCTTTTAGACGCATTGCGAGGGGTAATCAATTAAAAGTTTTAAAAAGATATTGCTGTCATCAAAATTCGCACTTAAATAATTCTAGCAGCAGTTTCTGTAATTGACTGAGTCTGAAAAGGTATTGTTAGCATTGCCTGTACCCCAGACTAGGCTACAGTATCCCAAGATAGGTAAGATGAAACCATTGTAGAATAGCATGCAAGTATTAATATCAATATAAGTTTTAATGCATCTTAGAAGAGGTTACAAACAGAGTCTGCCTGAACATTCCAGTACTTAATTGACAAAAACAGTACAATGTATTGTTGGTGTTTCTAAATTTGGTAAACTGTGTGTGATGTAGGTCATTTTCTCTCATTGTCAGCCAAATATTCTACAGCCTTTTAAGATAAAGCTACTCTTTGTTGAAACCACTCAAGCAGTGGCGTAACTACGGGGAGGGGGGCTTGAGGGGCTCCGGCCTTCTCACGAAATCTCAGAGCCCCCGATACCCGGCCCCACTGGTGATCGGAGATATGTTGAAAAAATATTAGTAGAAAATACACCAGCCCTCCCATTTGAAGATCCAGCATCCCTCTAGCTCCCCCACATAGAAAATTCTGGCTATACCACAGCACTCAAGGCAGGTCTTGTTTGCTCTGTATCCAAGATTGCTCATGCATGGTATCTGTTCTTTTCAGCCAGTCCTCAACGATGCCAAGCATTACAGACCCATGATGTATAGGTTTGACGGCTGGAATGGTGGTCACGTTACACCATAGTGTCCCATCAGGGAACGTAGCTACTTCAGGGAGCAGAATTCCTTACGAAGGTAATATTTCGTTTTCGCTTGCCGGAATCCAGCTAAGTGAACTTAAGAAAAAAGTGCCAAAGCTTTACAAGTAAGCACCTCAACCAGAGGGGGACAACGCAACTTTCGTGAATGTTGGCAAGGGGTTCACCATCTGGCAAATGACCACTGGGGAATGGGTGTTAGAGAGCGTACCGTTCGCACTCGCACAATCTTTTTATGCATTAAAAGGTGTGGGAAATACACGGATAAAACTCCTCTCCCATTTATTAAGAGAATAAAGCGTCAGCAGATGGGTATTAGGCTACTTAAAATCTATAATCCCCAGAGATGTAGAGATATAGCTTAAGTTTTCAAATGTGAGGGGAGGTCCTCTCTTTAGACTCTTCTACTACGACGGCAATCCAATGCGTTGTTGTATCCCCATTCCCATTAGTAATCTGCCGGTGTTGCACTTTCCTCATCGATCAGTATCAATTTTAATTTCGTAGAGATCTTTTACAGCCTACATTAGAAATAGGTCTATGCCAAATTTGGTCTATCTGCATACCGAAGATTACAAATCCTTGTTTTTGAAGTCAGGAAGCATCAACGGAGTTAGAAGGATGTAGGTTTATTTCCAGTAATCCCTTTTACCCTGGGTGGCAGTCGGTGAAGATTCAATCTAAATGTTTATAAAAGGTTTATATGTTGCGGCTATCATGTATTTTCATTTGAAGCTGCAAGTCGTGAAAAGAATGTTATAAATGCATTACGTCATCATAAACTATTCAATCACTGCCATGTACTGCCTTGGTAACATACAGCAATAGTCATTCCACGAAAATCAGACATAATCTCCATGAATATAAAATCGATAACCCATATTGAAGGCTAACTCCTCATTAGTTACTATCATTGCTTTATAAGAGGACAATAACACGTTGGGTAGGTGAGTTGCTAATGGATTATTCTTTTCCTTTAAACACTTTTGTGTGTGGTCATCGTTAATGACTCCGCCTTCCTTTCCACTTTCTTGGTCTTATCGACGTACATTGTTCAAATAGATAACGGTTGTTATAGGGTTATTTTAACATGTCCATTATTTCGTACTGAACTATCAAAAAATTGATCACCCATTGTAGACGTCATGGGTGCGAGCAGATCATACTCAAAGGAATTCAAAGAATGGTTAAAAACGTCCATGGTTGTTTGAATTCTGACTGTCTATAGAGAACCCATGCTGCGAAGCGTCTTACCTCAATAACGTTATTGACTTCCACTGATAAAATAGACCATGACGGTAAAACGATCAATTTTGAACAGATTGAAAAATAATGGATTTACTTCTGTCACACAGGGATATCTGTAACTGTTTTTAATGCTTAGTAACGCGTCAAGAAAAGCTTGTGTCTACAACTGATTGCTTAGTAATCCCTGTTGATGAACGTGACAACATGACAACAACTAAGACTTTGCGAATGTTTGCATTTTAATACGTCAGGGGAGAAAGTTACGAAATGTTGACATAAAACCTACATGGCTTAATTCGTGGGATGTATTTCTGCTTAGACCGTTAGAGCTGAGCCACTTATAAACAAGAAAAATTTCAATGACGAGAGAAAATTTCCCGAAGCTTTTTCGAAAATCTGCCCGACAAATTGGTTTACCCCCAGTCCAGGGTTGCATCCTATACCCCTCCCTCTGAACATCACAATCAAATGAAATTGAAACAGAGTTTTTCTATAGAGTTTTTATAGTAAAAAGCTTGATCATATGAGATAATAGCGGTGAGGATTCATATTTTTCAGTTCTAGTCCTAGATGCCTTTCATTCGTCATTTCAAATTAATGCATTTACAAATTATCGTAGAAGCCTGTATTTCGACTGCATGTATACTCGTAAAACAAGGGCTATGAAGCTCAAAATGTGTGGAACATGAGTGTTAGCAAGTGTAGGTTTCTTGCAACGTTCATTTTTGACCGATCATAGAAGAAGTTATGGCGTCTTCTGTTTCTATAGAATCTCACCTTTTCAAAAGTAACGATAAACATAACAATTTTTATCATATAAAATATGCAAAATGAATTAAGGAAACTTATCATTTCTTTAAAATGGGAACTAAAGTCAAATTAAAATTAATACGTGTTGAAGTTGATGTGCAACATAATTTGCAATTTCGATCATTCAGTGGACATAAAAATTGGCAAAACTTGAACACATAATTTTTCACCACTATCATATTTTTTTAGATTATAAGGTATATTTACTGAAAATTACATTTGAAACCTTTTATTTCTGTTGGTGCAGTTGAAGTGTTTATTTTAACTGTAATATAAACCTATATGGCAAGTCAGTCAAATTAAGCCTCTCATTTTCACATGCTTATTTAGTTAATTACAAAGATTTATTAGTCTGTCAAATTACAAACTATTTAATAGTTAATACCGTACTTGTTTCCTGGAACAATGTCTGCCCCTCTGTATTAATCCCAAAATACTAACTACTTCTAATAAACGATTTTCAATGAACTTTTGAAGAAGTCGAAAGTGAAATTACCGGTTTCTCATCATGTGAAATCATGAATAACATGAGTTTTCTTTGTTTAGATCCCGTCTTCATAAGGGGTCTCCTGACCAAGCCCGTGGCCAAGTGCGAGAAGCCAGAAAGTGAAGCCACCTAGAAAAATTTTTGCCCCCCCCCCTAGAAATCTTCAAATTGCCATTGACTTCACATTTTTCACACATCTCGCCCCTTAAATGTATGTTTCTCCCCAAGTTCTCTCGCCCTTTCAGCGCCTTGCCTGGCTATAATAAGGGCTTGACTTCTGACTCGCTGTTATGCACAAATATTCTTCCTCAGTATATACTCCTATGGTGGTAGGGTTCAAGGATATAAATTAGCGTGATGATTTAATCAATCAAAATTTTATTTTGATCATTTGAAACGATTTTCTGAATCATCATTGTATTTCTTTATGTACACTTTATTTTCCTTTTTTAAGTAATGTCTCTTTCCCTTAATACAGTAATCTTGTAAAATGAGTAGCTTTGCTGTTGCAATAACGTTTTGTAAAGGTGACTTGGACAAGTTGGCTATTTTCAGTACAGTAGTTTCAACAGTCTTCTATGTTTAACTTCCCTTTAAATAACTTCTTCTCTTCTTCTCAACGTTGGCTCACACTCTCCTATTTTTTTATTGATAATGGTCGTAAAATGTGTACTTTCTCCTAGATCAAATAATCACAATTGAAAACAAATAAATAGAGGACCAAAATGTTTTAAAGTTAACACTCACATACTTTGATTTAGTGTTATATATAGACCTATACTGCTCGAGTAGTACATAAACATTTGGAGATGATAACAATATGCGATGCAACTTGCGTAAACTCACCGGTCAGAAATAGGCTAAATAAGTTCTTTTATTTTTATTATGAGTTTAATAAGTCTCTAAAAATTTATTTTTTTCTGGAAACTTCTAACAAGACGTGCACCATTAGGCCCAAAACACAATTGGTGCACGCTACAAGAAAAAAATATCAAAGTTGCTTGAAATATTTGCAATACGCAGTTTCATCAGATTGGTTGTACAACCAATGAAAAAATGGTAAGACTCTGAACCTATCAAATCCATCAAAAAAAAATCGAACTAAATCTGAATGGACAAAACCTTGTATCTTGAAGTGTAAAGGTTATTAAACTTTCTTTATTTCAAATTTAACAAATAATGCAGATAATTTTACGTACCATTTCCATTCTCCTTCTTCTGTGAACTTAAACGTCACAAAGAACTCTATTGGCAAAAAGAGAATCGGCACGAGAAGAAAATAACATAGAAAGTTTCCATAGGACGATGCTACTTTCCATGCACCGACCAGTCCGTGGACAGCAAACAAAAGTCTTGCTAGCAATGCCTTCAAAATTTTAAGAATTTTTTTCATGTTGACAGTCAGAGGAACCGTTCCAGCCTGCAGCAATAACACTAAATAATTCTTTGTTTGGATAAAATCAACTTTTAACAAATATTACAACATCGGTGCTGCTTTTCTTCTGTGGATCTTGGACACCGAAAAGTTTGACTTGTTTTGCCACTACTCTGAAAGCGTGTACCCTTCCCATATTAAATGTCTGTACACTTACCTGCGCACACGGAGGACCTGTTAATCGGTGGTCAATAATAACAAGAAACAAATCGATGTAATCCTCTCTAGTCTTGAATACCTTTATAGTAAGTTTACAGTAGTTGCTATGGATACACTCTGAGGGTTTATCCGATTGACTAAGCTATACCGGGAGAGTGATGCCCAAGTGATTATCCACGCTCGGGGGTATACAGTTGTTCTTTCGGTAGGGTCAATCCCCATTTACGTAATAATACCAGGATGAGTTATTTGTTGACTGTCCCTTCAAGTTGCTACTAATTTTTTTCCTAAGACATTTACATCAATGAAAATTTAAAAAAAACGCCCCATTTATTTTGAGATAACAAATTTCGCGTCCCGCCCCGCCACGCAAAACGCAGCAGATTTCGCTTTTGGTGTGAGCGCACCTAATTGACAGCTCTCTGGTTCATCCAGGAAGTTGTTATCCAACAACAACTCTCTAGTTTATCGACCTTTGCACTACAAGTCCTGAACGTTTCATCGTCAATCCAAGGAGTTGCATCTCGATCCCTGGTCAATCTAACAGTGACAAGAGACAATACAGGCCAGGTTGGCTTGAATCCCCTCTCAAAATCTACCTTAATCTGAATATTTTGGGGCAAAATATTGGTCATTTTCTGGCAACCATGTATAAAAGTTTCGAGTGTAAGTAGTCTGCCCCTTATTCCCCAATTGAAAGCAAATGTATTAAGTCAACGGCAACTTGAAAACTTTCTAGAGGGCGAAAAAAATTTCAAGGGGAGCTTCGCCCCCTTACCCCACTGACTACGAGCGTGGGATAAACTGTCAACCAACGTGGAAGAAAATTAGGTCGACCGCTGTCACCGTGTGGGCAAAACCTTACCAGAAGGAAGAAATCGTTCTATCCTGGTAAAATTTACTTCCTTTCAATGCAAGCAGACTCATTCAGACTAGACGTAAACTCAGGCCCATAGCCAGGAATTTTGATATAGGGGTCACCGGCACCGCAGAAGTGCTATGTTTGTAGTCAGTAGTGCCACCATATGATAACCAGTTTGCTCGAACCACATGGGATATCTCAAACCTAATAGCTTAACGGTGTCCGGGTTGTACGTGTGCACATGCGCGCAAAGCGCTCGAAAATTGCGCCCTTTTGATGGGAGTTTTCCCCTCCTTTCACAATACAGAGACATGGAAAGTTCCCAAAAGTGAAGGGAACAAGGCTATGATCACGATGCTTCTTCAGCTCCCCAAGCGCAGGCAGGTAGGTGAGGAATTGAGTACTTTGCGAACGACGAGGGGGACTAGGGACTGCCATAAGGCAGGCTTGGTGTGGCTCAGTATGATTTTGGTAGTATCCAGAGGGAAATTCCCCGAATGCCAAAGGAATTAACTAAATGGGAACACTAGTCTGGACTCACTGAGCAGGACTTTGAATGGCATCGAGAGCACACCAAGCTCTTCACAGTTAACAATTCAGATGGTAATTATCGTATTTTTACTTTGAACGAAACTTTTCATAAAGAGAAAAGGCAAATTTTTCATTAAATTGAGGTTCTAGTAAATTTAGCTTCAAATGCATGAAGTCATCAGGTTACGCATGTTACTCAAGGTAATAGATTACAACATGGAACCCTCTTGATGATGCACGGTAACTAACTTTGGGCTTTCCCCTAGCTTTGGCTAGAATAGTTCACTGCTAACATGTTCATGGGTGGTACAGCTTCGATTGTGAATTGCACGCGAAGCGGGCCGACATTTTGCAGGAAACGTATTTGCCATTATGGCATGGGGAAACCTGCTTGCAGACTCAGCAAGGGATGGTGAAAGGATATGCTCGCCGAGGAACCAAGCTCCCGTTATTGATCCAGCAATCAGAAGCGACGGTGTGTCGAAAGGATGCGAACGCGATAGTTTGGGCGCGCCGAAAAATGTCGGGTTCTGTTGAAGAAAAATTAAAAATATTTGGTTCTTGTTAAGGAAAGATAGGAAATTTGGGTTTCGGTGGAAGACTGTTTCCCCCTCCTCACCCCTGACAAGTTTCAATTTTCCCAACTAAGTTAAATCTAAGTTGGAAGCCGGAAGGTCCAGGGTTCGAATCCTGGCCGGGTCATACCGAAGACTTTAAAAATGGAACCTGCTTGGTGCTCAGCATAAGCAATGGAGTAGGTAAAATCAGCCAGTGAGCCACAACTGGAAAAAAGGCCGTGACCGGCTCGACTTAAACCAATTAGTTAGAAATTGGGCTGTAAAACCTCATCTAACCTAACCTAACCCAACTGAGTTATTCCTAGCCAATCCCAAAACTGTCTCGAGCCCCTCCTTGTGTAGACACAAACCTTGTACATTGCTTTAGGTGCATAAAATGCCATCATATGTAATGATAACACTCCTTATCTTCGTGCATGTAATGTATTGTGAGCTTAGACTCTGCACCTTTCGACTTTGATGTCAATCAAAGAGCATTCACAAATTGAGAATTTTGCTTTCTTCCAACCAAAAATGTACTTGGGGTGATGAGTGTCTGTCTTTAAGATCAAAACCTAGACGCCGGGCGACTGCAGGTCGTGGGGGCATATACCTTGTCCACCACCCTGTTTTTTATTAATCTCTGTGGTGATATTTCATTTAAATATTTAGTATGATCTTTTCTCTTTGTGTTCATATCATGACAATAATTTGAAGCATGTTACCAGTAGTACAAAATTTACCTTGTATCTTGATTGTAATTCAAGTATTTTCACTAGGCTTTACATGACACCCAATGTATTTATCTGCATGTGTCTAGGTGTATATGGAAGTATGTTGTGTTATTCTGTTTTTATTAAGATATTACTGTTTTTCTTTGTTTCAATTTCTTACGTTCCGTAGGTGTCCTGACCTAGATAAGCTAAGCTTTATCCTCCACTTTTATGATTCATCATGTATTTAATTTCTTGCTACTGACTGTATTATCTTGTAATCTTGTAATAACCATAAATGAATTGTTGTACTAGTCTACTCAGGGGCGCAGATCGAGTTTCAAAAGCGGGGGGGGGGGGGGACAAACTACTAGTTTGATAATTTGTTTCATCGTTGTGAAGGTGCATTTTTATGTGGTACTAGATTGCATGTAAAGACACTTAATTTTTCAAAAAATTTCAAAGGGAAGGGGTGTCCCCTCCCAGGCCAGTAATCATACAACATACTGCATGACCCCCTGTGAGATAAATTCTGGCTACGTCAATGATTATTATCATTACTGTTAGGACTTAACCAAAATTTATAACCAAAATGGAAGGGTACGGTAATATATAACACGGCAAGTGATTGAAATGTAATTGGCATGCCATCACTGCAATGTAAACCCGATGCATATCTATAATACCTACATTAATTAATATATATATTTTTCAAGCAAGTCTTTACAGCCTCCCAAATCAAATTGGCTCATGCGCCAATGATTATGATGTATAAAAAGTAAAAGCCTGGCCACGAAAAATGGGGGGGGCATTTTGTATTACGTCCCCCGGATCAAAAAGGGGAGGGGACATGTCCCACGTCCCCCCAGGATCGACGCCCCTGACTCTACTGCAATACTAGTGAGGAAATAAAGAGTGACAAATCAAATGACCACAATAATGGCGGATTTTTCTTTGAATGTTGGCATTAAGAAAGATGTTTTTCCCTAAGGAACTCTATTGAAATCGATGGCTAAGTTACGAGATGTTTACATTGATTCTTGTGATTTCAACACTGAGCCCTTTAATTATACAGACTACGGTATTCATGAGCATCATCGATGTAGATAATATTTTTTTCAATCAAACCAACTTCGCTTGTAGATATTAGACTGATTGCTAGTTTAAAGGGAAAATGCAGCCCCCTTCCCATTTGAAAAAAAGTGTACCCCTGTACACTAATTCAGGAATGGCTCCTATCAATCATGTGACAATATTTTTCTTACTTATTTCCTAAATTTATGCAGAATTACTTATTGGTTTACTCACAATATTCAATGATTTTACACAGGAACACTATGAAAATACTTGTGAGAGAAATAAGAGGAGATCTGTAAGATTTAGCAAATTTTTGAAAATAAACTTGGGGGACTGCCTTCTCCCTTTAAAAATAAAATGCATGTTAGCAAAGAACTGTCTATTCCGCACATATTTTGTAGCAGTCTTAGTGCCAATTTTTCTACAATGGAGGACTGACTACCTGAATGGGTTAGACATTTACCATGATGTCATATCACTTAGTGAGACATGGCTTAGCTCAATTTTCAAATTTAGCATTGTATTATCTTTCTGGATATGATTTGGTTTATAAAGACCGTATTAGTAAAAGAGAAGGGGGAGTGGCTATATATGTGAAACATTGTTTTAAGTACCAGGTTGTAGAAAGACTGAGCGCAGTGATGGATGATGCCTTTGAATGTATTTCAGAATGTTATAGTTAGCTGTGTGTACAGGCAGTCTGGTTCATCTATTCAAGTTACTGCTGACACTCTTGAAAATACGTGTAAACATAACAATTCGGATATCTACATATGTAGTGATTTTAATGTAAATTTACCTTATTACGAAACTAGTATTATGACAACGGACATCTTAGATGCAATGTTCACTTATTCGGTCTGGGTTTATCTGTTTATTTCGGATTCAGACTACCCGTATCACAGCTCACTTAAACCCTCGTTGATTGGCAATGCATTCACAAATCCACCTAAAAATGGCTTAATTATTGAAGTGATATTAGTGACCATCTCCCAGTATTTACGGTTGCTCAGCAAAACGAAACTAGTTTTATATGTAAGGAAGAGAAACGATGCATCTTTACATTGTTTAAACAAAAGCTATAATTGCCAAAGAGTTCGTCAAACATTTCACCGTTTTACATCTAAGGCACGCAGTTGAAATGGTCAAAAAATTTTCAAAGGAGAGGGGTAACCCCCTCTCAGACCTCTCCAAAGGGTATTGCTCACTAACACTTAAGAACCGTAAGAACAATATTAAACAAAGAAAACATGAACAGTAAAGCAAATGAATACATGAACTGAAAAAGCAATTAAAGGAAACGTATACAAACTTATCAATGACAAAACTTAACGAAGTAACAAAGCTTTTGTTTCGTTTGATTGTGATCGACAGACGATGTTACTAATGTTCACTACTGTTGCATGAGTTCCCTTTGTGCAAATACATTCGACTTGTTATACTAATGTATACGTCTAGCCTTTAATCGATATGGCTTTGTTTAACAGTTTAATATCTGGCATTACACAATGAAGCCCGTAGGTACGTCATTCACTGCCAGTGTGTTTGTAAACACTATTGATCGATGGCGTACTGACATGCGTACATGGCCTTGACCATGCAGAACTTCCACCCTCTTTTAGTCACCTTAAAACGGCCTGAAAACCACGCTCCTCTACTACTTTTGTGTAGAACATAACCAAACAGAGGTACTTACTAGTTACAAAAATAATTCGAGGGAAACAGAAAATTTTGAACGGAATTATCAAAAAGAATTACGATAAAAAGTAGTATTTACCCTGGGAGCTGGCAGCCTGGGCACTTAATTTGTTGTCAATAACACGAAACAGAGTGGCATGAACGCTGTTGAAGGTTTTAACAAGTTTTTTTCTTTATATTTCTGTTGGACCTGACTTGGCTACAAAAATTCCAGACTAAACCAACAATATTTATGATTATCTGAGTGATAAGAACGTTCACTTTTCTAAGAGATACCGATGAAAATGAAATATTAAACATTGTTAGAAGTTTAGGTAACAAAAAATTTACTGACTGCAATGACATTGGCTTAAGTAAGAGACATCATCTCATGTCATGTCATGTCATGACCGACTGCATGGTCAAGTGGTTAGAGCATCCGACAAGTTGCAGCCGGAAGGTCGGGGGTTCGAATCCTGGCCGGGTCATACCAAAGTCTTTAAAAATGGAACCTTCTGCCGTTGTGCTTGGTGCTCAGCATAAGCAATGGAGTAGGGAAAACGAGCCAGTGAGCCACAACTAGAAAAAAGGCAGTGGCCGGCCCGACTTAAATCAGTTGGTTAGAAACTGGGCCGTAAACCTATGGAACGCCAAAAGGGCAAATTATTTTGATGATGGCTTCTTTTTTCATGATGAAGATCACTTTTACAGTGATGA
>WURT03090096.1:0-12749 GCA_009936505.3 Holothuria glaberrima | reverse complement strand
TGTATTTGTACATTTGTATGATGATGCTTATGGACCATAGTATGATTGTGTGGACTGCTTTCCCAACAAATTTGAACAACATACAACACGTTTAAAGGTGTTCAAACTTTAAGCTACATGTTTCATCTTCACAACAAGTGTTCAAACATTTGAATGACACTGTTCATGGACATATGTATAATCATGTAGGTGGGCCTTAAGTCTGACCAACACATACAAAAATATGGACAGAGGATCATGAGACCAAAAGTGTTGCCATTGTTAAGGAAAATTCAGGCCTACTAAAATGATGGTCAAGCTCTAATATCTGTTGCATATTTTGATAATGAATGCAACATTTCTAAAAAAATACAGTATAAATATTAAAACAAAATGTCAAAACTTTTCACACCAATCACTGGGTTTCCAACAAACATATTTTTTTAAATGTTCCTCGAGTTTTGCATCTCGAATGTCATATATCAGTGTGCACTATAAAACTACTTCACAGAGTACAAAGTGCACAGCCTGCAGCTATATTTGTGAGCCTTACATACAAGTACAGTAGTGAGGGTATATCAGATCAATAAAGGATACTCTTTCTACATTTTCTTGTCTGTGGTCTGACTACACAATGCATCCATTTTTCTTGACCTTTAAGAAAGTTCTCTTCATTTCTGCCTATCTGGGAAAATTTGGCAGTCACTGAAAGTCATGTACATTGGCTGTCAAGTCAGATTTATCAACATTTCACGATTTGTTTGTTTCATTTCATAGACCCCCAAAAAAAGCAAATGTCCAAATGAAAAAAACCTCCCCTGTTTATTGTTGAGTATTCTGCAATCCCACAGTAAGTGTTTGATGTTATTTAGAAACATGATATCACATTGCATTACACACATTCCTTGATTCTAATTGGCTTTGACTGCTTTGAACTTTTTTCAAAACCTTGCAAAATGACACTGATGCAAAATTAAGATTTACCTTAATTGGTTTTGATCCGGTCCCACTCCCTAACAGCAGAATTCATATCCCTTTTTCCTACCTGTCTTATCTCTGGTTCTTCATCTTTAAGAAGAGGTGTGAGGTGTTTAGTCAGATTCATCTCCAAATTGTTTGATTTGGCAAAAATTTTGAGGAAAGCAGATAGAATTTGAAGCTTTGTATCTGTGGTCCATTCTGCATCTTTGTTGCCTAGCAACAATAACAAACTCTCCAGGGCATCTTCCAACATCAAAGAAGAAATGTCTCTAGTTGAAAATTCTCCTAAAACCTAGAAAAATTTTGATAAATACTTATTACATTTCTTCAATTTTTCATGAAATGTTAATACTTGTAAAACTGAAGTATAATATGACATCTCATTAATTTAAAAAAAAATTAAAATCATTTTTAAAGCTAACTTTATCCTCAGTGACTGGAAACTTCACTTTTGTCACACAATGGAACTTTCCAGGTAAAAAAGGAAGTTAAGAGATCAAAATTTGTATATAAAAGTCACTTTGAAACAATAGTAATGATTTTATGGATCATCTTAAGTCATAGTGACGCTGCCCATGTAAAACTTACATATGACCAGAAAATTGGGCAAGTCATAGAGCATTGCAAAACTAATTATGATACTAGCTTTCCAACTTCTGTATAGTCCTACAGCCCAAAATACTCTTGGCGCAGTCTTTGTTTCTGTTTAAAATTTGCAAGCTTTGCCCCATGATTCTTGGCTATCATGGGTAGGTCATAAATAATTGTAAGACCAGTCATACAACCAGTCGTGGATCTATCAATGTCCTGAGATACTACACACGAACGTCTGAACTCAGCAGTTAGTCCCTTGACCATTCCTTACACCTTCCGCATGGTTTGTAGTAATTTGTGATGTCCATCAGAAGACCACCTGACCAGTTATGGGAAAGACAGTAGGGTCAACAACTTGACCTGCAACAATCATGACTCATCATCCCTGATGCAAGTTGTGGTACCAGTCATGGCAGTCACACTGGCCTTGTAAATTAGTCTTACATCTTTTACAATTTCCACTACATTTCACTGCAGGACCTCTAGAAGTGGTCAAACACAGGTCTCTCTTAGTGAAATAGTGTTTGTGACCAGAAGAGAAATACCACTTTGGTCCTAAGACTACCAAATTTGGTCCTTGCTGTACAATCACAAAGTCACATTCTTTGGGTATTGGTGTGACTAAATTGAAGGGGTGTGACAATGCACAATTTTACGATTTTATTTCTGATCCTGTTCTGTGTTACTTTCTTGAAAAAACAAAATGTAATCAATTCAACTGATCACATTGAAGACATCATGACTACAAAAAGTTAAAAAAAAATACACTACCCAAACAGTCAGCTGTGCAAGGGGTTCCTTGATAATTTTCATGTTGGCAAATGGTAAAAATACATCAACAACAGTTGTAGAAATCCCCCAGCCCTGAGATTCTTGTTCTGAAAATGTACACAAACAGTAATATATGAAGAAAATCAGAATACAGAAATACATAGGTGAACAACAGTTTCTTACAAAATGTATCTTCAGCCATACAATATGAAACATTGATAAACACACAGTCTATCAACCAATGACTCTAATCGATCTTCTCAATATACCTTATGCGTTGAAGTCACATGACATCATTTTGGCCTCAACACAATGAAGCATGTGGCATGCATGCAGCAGACTTTGTACTTGCGCATAGAAGACTATGCATGTGTCGCACCTGTAAACTAATCAGCTGTGTGCATTTGTTGGTTTAAGTTGCAATGATATGTGCTTGCCTCCATTGGGGGGCGCACTTTCTGTTCTGTGACATCACATGCCTAAGGTCTATCCAGCTGGAAATATTAAAGTACCTTTTAAATAGCTATACTAGTTTCATTGTTATATCAACAAAGTTTTGGACTCTACATGAATCTATCCAAACAAATACAAAAGACCATACTCCCTTCACAAAACAACTTTTCAACCTCAGCCAACAAAATGCCTCGCATAAATATTTTCTCCTAACAATGTATTATTTTGGACAAAGGATTTAAATAGTTCTGAGTGAGGGTTAATTTAACCAACAAACTGCAAACTTTCCCACCTTTTTGAATAACATCAATGACAGTTGTCACTAAGCTTGGAATTGACCAATCAGCAACCTGGCAAAGGTGACAAAGTGTTTTTAGAAACCACTCCAGAGACTGGTAATAAGTAATGACACAGGAAGTTAAGGATTTATAGAAACACAGTTGCAAAAAGGAAAAACTCACTTTCCCAGATAATATTGTAAGTGCCCTAAATGTGTCTACCAATGTTAGAGTGGGAATGAGATTAACTCTCACTAAATCTTCAACTGTGATGATTCCCCTTCACCTCTCCTTCCCCTCTACCACCCACCACCACCACCATTTTCAAGAATGTTTCCAAATGTGGAAAAGAAGAGTGCTTATTGCTTAAAATCTAGAAACATGTCTTACCACATCATTACTGCTAGACATACAAGTACACAAGATTGCTATAGAGAGATGATCAGTTGTTCGAAGGAAATGCATGAACACTGCTTTTTGTGTACCTAAGGCCTAGAATTTCAAAAATGTATTTCAATATGTAACTTCAAAAATAAATGACCATTGGTCCAACTTCAATCTTCACTGAATATTTGTGTGCTGAGATACAAAATACTGGTCTACACACTCCATTTAAAATGGTAGATTGTGAAATAAGTTGTAATTTCACTCTTGTATTACTCAGTGTATAGTCTGAGTTTTCTGTGACTTTCCAAAACACTGCATCTTGAGCCAAAACATTATCACTTACTGTTAGAGAGTTATTTGACTATACAAGCCCTCTCCTTGCAACATTCTATGCAAGGCAATAGTAACCTTTCAAAGGTCACAGGAGCATCTTAAGGATTGTCTACACATTGATACATTTGTCCATGAATATCATCATACAAATGTTTGAATACTCGTTGTGAAGATGAAACATGCAGCTAAAAGTGTGAACACCTTTATACAAGTTGGACATTGTTCAAATCTGTTGAGAAAGCAGTCCACATGATCATATCTTTGTCAGTGAGAATTGACACACAAATGTATGATGAATTTTTCAACAAATGTATCATTGTGTAGACAAGGCATTAATTTCAAAAGGTAGCAAAAGTAGGTAATGTGAGTGGTACAAAAAGGGACCCATATACTATTGCTCACTGGACTAGTTAAAAAAAAGTGAACAAATTTCAACATTTTATATCTCAGCAATGAAGAGAGCTATGAAGATGGCAGTTGGATGAATGAGATTCACTCTCAAACCTCTGGAATATATATTCTTGTAATTCTAGACTTAAGGTACACTTTAAATAACTGATGATACATGCAATACACAGACAATGTAGTAGCTTCTTTTTGGAAAAAGCTTGAAATTGAAAAATGACAAAATTCCAAAAAGAAATTCTAATCAGAACACCCGGCATCCTTGGATAGTGTACCACATTTTATAAAGACAATCTGCAAGAACTGCCTTGCTATATTCCTAATCCCCACCTAGTATACTCTCATTTACCTGGTCAGATCAATGTTTATTTAATTCAAACATTTTACCAATCTTGCCTCTCCATGATTTGTTTATAAACTTCACTTCATTTGACAAAACAAGAAAAGATCAAGTTTTGAGTACAAATTTATCCTTTTGACCTCTCTTAAACCATTCTAAAGATTATTAGAAGGATATTTTTTGGCCATTTGGACAACATTTTCTGAAAGATGCTGTTGACTGGTTACATCTGACAATGCAGGAAGACATTCCATGAACTTGTCACAAATCACAACCACATTGGACTCATTAGCCATAAGATACAGCAAATCTAATGTCTGTGGCAAAGAAAAATAGAAAATGTGGTTTAAAGGTTTGTGGACAGGTAATAAATTCAGTTGTTCTACTCAACAAAGCTAGATTAAGATCCCCTTATCAAAAATCTGTTGAAATTATTTGAATATCTTTTACCGTTCTCAACATATTTCTTTTCAAAGTTTGACCATTTGTGGGAATTGTTCTCTAGCTATACAAAAATATGATGTAGAGTGTTGTACAGTGTCTGTATTTCTTTTGTTATTCCTTTACAAATTATCTGTTGATTACTTAGTAGCTAGTTTCTAGTTTGGAGTTTACTGTGGATATTTTCAAAGAACTTAATAGCTACTTTCAAAATTAACTCCTCAGGGCATTCCAAAATTATAGCTGTCCTTGGAGTGGCTAAATTAACAAAGAATGACATTAACCCAGTTGACAGGTCCCTCTCTGTAGGTCACAAATTTGCATAAGTAGCTCATGTTTATTCATGATGAAAATGAAAAACAGTAACTGTCTTGTAAAATGGACAATATCTGATGGATTTTAATGGGAATTGAGGCTATTTTTAATGTTTTTTTACATCTAATAGGCAAGCATCACATTTACATGTCTACAGACCTTTAAACGCAAAATAATATGGTAACATAAAACCATATAACATATAACCTCCCTATGATGGTAAAATGTACTTTAATAAGACAACAGTGATGATTTTTGTTGAATTTTTGGGAGACGTGTGGTGGACCACATCAGTTTCTATACACATATATATGTATGCACAATGCAAAGAATGTGGAAAGAGCCTTTCTGCAATCATCAAGTGATGGCAGTCATCTAGTACTTCATAAATATTGACAAAATATCACATCTGATGACCACTTTTAGGAGGGGATAGGTGTTCTGTCCCCTCAACCAACAGAGAGGGACAGGAACAGGGTCTAGGTTCTATATTCCCAAATTCCAATCCAACGAATGCCTTTTATTTTACTCATTAATAGAACTAAACAAAATTGACTACCTTATGCCCTCTACAAGACTTGTATCTAAAATTTCTATGTTCATCCTCACCATTTAAATTAGCATAGCCTCCTTTGGTCCTGCCATAATTTCTACTCTCAATGCAATGTCTATTCTGCACCCTTTATGTAAACAAGTCATCAAATTTAAAATAAAAGACTGTCTACTTTTTATCTTCTCTCTCAAGATGCATTCAACTAATTAGTTTTTCATCCACTTTTGGATGAATATTTCTGCAATGATGAAACTGTAAGGGTGAAATATTTACCTTTTTCTTAATAGTTGGATCAGGATCTGAGAGGCAATCCACAACTATTATCTCATGACTTGTACCACACTGAGGATCAACGGTGAGTAACTGACCAAGGGCTTCAATTCCTAGAAGGAACAAATAAGGTGTATGAAATAAAAATATACTTAGGTCACTGGTAGATACAGACGCCTTCAAATGAAGGAGGGAGGAATGCCTTTAGAGAGGGACAAGACCACAGCTGACTTCAGCCCCACTATAACTAGGGTGAATAAATGAAATTTCACATCCTACTTGAATGCAAAACTGCCTTTAAACTACTACATAGTAAAGCTATTCACTAAGCGACATAGTCCTTACAATACTTAAGAACAATAAGTATTATTAGTCTAATATGGTTATCTCTATTTTGTATCAACAGATAAATAAAATATCAGTCCTCTTTGGAATTTTGTTTCTATTTTTTTCTCAAAAGCTTTCCTAAAGTGTAAAAAATTACATGAACTACAGAAAACAAGGTGTAATCATTTATCCACTTCCCCCCTCTACCCCCTCCCCCCCTCCAAAAATAGGGCATGGTTGGTTAATTTACCCCAAAAAGCTATAAGCAGCATATTTAACACAGTTTTAAAAATGATTTGACCTTCATGATAGTGAAACTATAAAAGTTTGAATTACAATGACAATATGACGTGTAAGTGATCAATATATTATGATACCATACTTGCAAAGTGATAAAAGCTTGATCTTTATAGACTGGAAGATGCCTTTATTCTATACTACTTAATTGATTGAAAAATACAGATTGTAATTTCAAAGAACTTGTATTATTTTCTTACGGTCACTGTTATGATGATGACAAACAATACAACACACAAAACCAGCAGGTGTTTTAAATGTTTCACTTTCTTACAAAGAATAGGGAACTGCCCTAGTATCTATAAAAACAAAAATACAGTAAAGTTTAAACCATTAAAGGGAATTAAAGGAAGTCTGAAATCACAGACACTACAAAAAAATAATAATAATAATTTGTCATTACCAGCTGAAACACTGTATTTAATAACAAAGAGAGTAGTTCTTAAACATTTTATCCAAACAATTGTTTCTTTACTTTAATGCACCCTTATTTTATCCACATTCTACCACATGTGAGTCACAATCACTGATGTACTAGTGCATCATGGGTAAAACCAAAAAGAGAAACTTATAGTACATGCCATCTGGTTAATACGAAACTGAAATACAGAAGTTTTTCTCGAACTCTATAGGAGCTGTTTTAGTTACTGTGTTGTGATTACCATTATTTAAATTCAAAAGGAAGAGGACCTATTGATTGTAAATTTAGTGGACCATGTAAAGACACTTCAAAGTGTTTCAAAATTTCTAAGAAATTAAAAGGTTTGTCTTTCTAACTGATAAACATGCTTTATGTCACAAGCAAACTTCAAGTACATAATAATTCTCATTATGAACAATATAAAACCATTCAGCAAGCTTTGTAAATAGTGTGACCTAGTTTGCACCTATTGTGAACGAATTAAATATCTGTGAATGATTAATTTCAGAATAAAAATTCTCACAGGAGAGTCTTACCTTGCCAAAACTATCATGGTCCCTATGTTTATTGGTATTCATAGCAAGTCTAAAATTCTAGTTGAGGACAAAGTCAAATATTTTGAGTTTTCGCCAAGTATTTATTCCACTGTTGCTTATCTAATTTATCCGTAGGAAGTCAACCTTATTTTCACGAAGTGGAACACAAAACCAATTCTCAAGAATGAAATAACACAGGTATAGGGAAACCTACTAGTTTAACTAAATCAGCACTGTATACTGTTTCATAGAAAACCTCTTCCTTGGCTACATCTAATAGATTGACACACAGCCCTATAATTCTAGTAATTATTTTAAGTATAACTGTGATATTCACAATGTTAATGCACGTTTTTCTGGTAATATTCGTATAAACTCAAACTCAAACTCAAAAAAAAAAAAAAATTACATCTGTGGCAACTCGAAAGTTACAGAAACAGGTATTCCACACCACTCCTTGACGGAATGACAGCTGATCAATCATAGTGAGACAGAGATATCTTTCTGCACCTTTTAACCAAACAGGTAACAAATTTTGAACATAATTTTAATATGTAGAATAGTTTTCTTGATAATGATCATGCAGTGACCAGTTGTACTGCTACAATAGTATAGTATCACTAGGCCGATATAAATGTATAAACCTAAGCTTGTCCTAGTGTTAGGCTAATAAGTGTTAATTTTCATTCTCTTGTGGATTTACAAATTTGAATTCAATTGCTCCTTTTATTATGTAACTATTTGGATATGACTTCAACAAACATTAAGGTTGTAGTACAGCACCACAGAAGAACAGTGGCATTCGTAATAAAGTATGGCTCATATTTTTATCTAGTTTCATATGGTATGTTGGGGCAGTCATGTGGGCATTTGGGTTTAAAGGTCATGTTGCCGATGAAAACAAACCTGGCCTGCTGCCTTTGATTATGTTTACTGTGTGTTCTAAACTACTGTTCTTAATTCCACTATTGTATGTAGACCTTGCCATGCGTACGTACCTGCAGACATGTAGCCTAGCTTATGTACATACGTTTATGTGTGTCAAGCTTGGCTGTTGCCAGCTGAGTAGGTGTACGACTTTGTTTTCATCTGCTTTTTAATAGTTACATAACATTGTTACCCTGATGTGATGTTACTGCTGCCCCCTCTCATCGAAATATGTCTCATCATGATGTCAGTCCCTCCATCATAATTTAGGCAATCATATTGAAACAGAAAAATGAAGAACCAAGAAGACAATATGCCTTTTAGGACTCTCTCAAAAATTACTTTTAGACAAGCATATAATGTTTGATCTTATTTTTATACACTTTAGGTTCCCTTTTCTTTGATTAGTTTAATTCCTCATTTTTAACTTGTATACTTCTCTGTTTTTCCTTCTTTGTATCATTTTGATATTTCAGGTTTTGACCTACTTTTTGGGCTTCTCTAATCCTTAAGAATGCTTTTTTAACAGTTTTTATTAATTTTTTTTGCCTAACTTTTTGAATCTTTACTATTTCTTACCCTTGTAACTGCACCTTTGATCAGGTCTGTGGAATTATTGTGCATTATAAGTACATCAGTGATTCACTACTATTCATAAGAAATTATAATTACCTAAATATTTTAAATTATTATCCTTTGAGTTTAAAAACTTGGTGACACTCTTAGCTGCCATGGTAATGAGTTCACTGTTTGGGTAGATGACTGCTATTGTTGAAAGACACTCATAGTGAACAGCTGATGAAAGACAGAGACAAAATAAATTGGATGTGATTCCAGCTTATGACATTGTAGGCATACAAAGTGAAACAAAAAAGTCTCTTTGAGCACAAAACATACCAAAACAAAGGTTTAAAGAAGTCAAATCCACACAAATGAGATTCCCTTACTTGAAACCAACCATCCATTCATGATAAAATTAGCCCTAACCTTTGTGTAATATTGCATATGATCCTTCACAGCATTATAGTGTGAATATGTAAACTTGATCACGGGTATTTTATCCTTTCTAACTAGTTCCTACAAAATTTGACCCCAGCTTCAAAATGCTTCAATACGAGTATGAATTCTCATCATACTCAATGACATGTTATTGAGTGTAAGTACATGAAATGGTACCAAGTTTTGAATGAAAGCACAAACTAGCCATAGACAGAACAAAAGTGTTAAGTAAGGTGCGGTTTAGTATATTTTCAGATCTGAAGTAAACATGCATTAACTATTTCACAAAGTACTGAACATTTCGAGCAGGTGTTCATTATGCAATGAGTTAAACATCATTATGTTATGGTACAAATAAAAATTCACCATTTTTTAAAACATTCCAGCTGTGTTGGCTAACACTGGCTAACATGGATGTCGACAAGAATATTGAAATTTGTGAGGTCCAA
The DNA here is from genome assembly GCA_009936505.3 of Holothuria glaberrima. NCBI lineage: Eukaryota > Metazoa > Echinodermata > Holothuroidea > Aspidochirotida > Holothuriidae > Holothuria > Holothuria glaberrima. The sequence continues at coordinate 2,693 of WURT03090096.1, read as the reverse complement.
ATGTTGTTGTGCATAACAATTCATAATTACTCACACCTTGAAGGGCAACTTTTTTCTGACCTTAAGCTATGGTTTAGGAATCACAACTTCACAAATCAGTCAACAATTTAGATCTAATTCAGTTTTTCTTTTCAAAGGCCACTTCAGATGATTAAACCATAGAATGCTCTTGGATGAAAAACCCACCTCACTTTGACCTACCCAAGGACAGAACCCCAAACCTCCCAGTTGCTAACCTTCATCGCTTCAAATACCACCACTTTCATCTGCTCAGTCACAGCACAAGTTAACTACAATGAGAGGACAATGTTTCTCAAACTGCTATGCATTACCAATTAATCTGTCCTTTAGCTATAGTATAATTCCTACAATATTTCTACTCACCATATGAGACCATCTGCTTTAAACTAATGTTCTGCATCATCTGCTCCAGGACATCATAAATTAAATTACTTGCACTGATGAAACAAGGAAGAAAGAAAATGTGAGAAATAATGCATATAAGGTATGTACTTTTCAATTTCAGTTTATCTGTTTTAGACAAACATCCTGTTCTCATCCCTGTTCGTCTTCTTTCAATCACTTTGTTAAATTATCACCAATCCATAAGCACTACTCTATGAAAACAACAGTGTCAAACTTAAGGTTATATGAAACAAGGTCACATTACTAACACATGTTGTCCACTTAGTGTGAAAAGATTGTTTTTTCCGTCTTGGTTTTTTCTTGTTTTTTTTTGGGGGGGGGGGGGAGAGAACACTTGAAGGCACACCACTAAAAGGACAGTAATCAGTTACCAAAGAGGAAAAAAAGGTTCAATTTATGAAAAATTTACAGGAAAAACATATGTCCCATTGTTTACTGTTTTCATATGTACCATTTACAGCATTTTAAACTGCTGAAGTTGTGACTAAAATCTTTATCTGTGAATTATGTGCACATGTTGTACCTTGAGGCATTCATACTACTCTTCATGAAATCATCATATTCAATACCAAACTTTAACTGTTTTTTGCACTTGAAGGGTAATAACATTTTATGGCCTTTTCATGAATAAATTGAGTAAAATCAATGACTATTTGCATTTTTGGTACAAAACCCTGTAATAAGAATATTTACTGTATATTCACTCATAAGAATTTAAATACTGTACTTTTTTAAACTTCCATGAGTTTTTCCTCAACTCAACGACTTTGATATATTGTACAAAATTCACGACAAGTAAATTTTTAAAAAAGTCACAAGTGAGAAGGTGGTTTGATCATCTTAAAACAACACTGTATAATGAGGAAAGGTTGGTTACTATCACTATACACAGGTAAATTAAATATCATGATTACAAGTCACATAAAAACAACTAAATGTACTGCATTTTGTAATATAAACAGAAGCCATAAATTGTTAAAACATCCACAGTGTAATTACTATAAGATTGATAATGGCTGGTATTATAAATCAAGTCATCTGGTCTCCCTTGATTGAATAGCAAACTTTTGCTACCTGTCCCAGTAGCATCATCAGGCCAAGTGATCATATGGCTGCAAGTTGCTACTCGATGAAGTAAATCCAGAAGTTTTGATTTATAGTCCTAGCCATTACTTAACTATCTGGATGAATATTACTCATCCTCATAATCGTAACTGTAAGACTAACATCACCTACCCTCCCCCACTTACTTCCCACCACTCTACCTCTCACTTATTTGTACAGAGCTAAACTGGTTAATGAACAATTGTACAGATTTTTGAATAAAAGTGTTATGCCCATTGATGATGGGAAAAGTAAAAAATGGTAGTATTGAGAAAAGAAGAATTTATAAAACGTACTATTCATTGTTGTGACCAAGTTTTGCCAGCATTTTCAGAATGTTGATTTGCATCCAAGGTGCTGGTACTCCATGAAACTCAAACGTCAGTGGAAGTTTACGGGAAGTGATTTGCATAAGAATGCTGACTAATGGTCTGACCAGTGACTGATGACTACTAGGATTGTTCTGTTAACCAAAAATGAAAGATCATCTAATTTATTAAAATGCAGGACTGTACAGCATGTCATACTCATGTTGACAGTTGCATAACCAGACACAAGCATTTAGGGCGGCATGAGTGGAGAAGGCGTTTCATAGTGTGGGGGCAAGACTATTAATGCAAATGGTTATTAAAGTCTGAATAATTTCAAGATATTCTGTCACTTCAATGAGGGAGAGGAAGGCGAGCAAGTTAATCTGCCCATCTCCCTCTGGCTATGCCCCTGTATCTTGATGCTTTATTTCAGCGACATCAACATCGAAATAAGTCAAACACAATGAATTCGATGATTCTGAGAATTGGAACCTTCTGCGTGATGCTCCGCATAAGCAATGGAGTAAGGGAAAATGAGTCAGTGAGCCACAACTGGAAAAAAGGCTGTGGCCAGCTCGACTTGAACCAACTGGTTGGAAACTGGGCCGTTAAACCTCATCTAACTAACTAACTAACTGAGAATTGGTAACACCTCTATCTGTAGTTCAACACAGTAATTTATAACTGGGCTAAGGAAAGTAAAAGAGTGCCCACTATCAGCCAAAGGTACATCTATGAGCACCACTGCAAAATGCTGGACGCAAAGACGCGTTGGGTCCGCGAAAATCATGTTGCAGCTAGAAATTTTCATCCTAGTCCCACATTAAATAGAGTAGCTATAAACTCCATTCT
>WURT03090085.1:0-12750 GCA_009936505.3 Holothuria glaberrima | reverse complement strand
TAACTCCAACCCAATCTGCCTTACACCATGGAGTTAGTAACTCCAACCCAATCTGCCTTACACCATGGAGTTAGTAACTCCAACCCAATCTGCCTTACACCATGGAGTTATAACTCCAACCCAATCTGCCTTACACCATGGAGTTAGTAACTCCAACGCAATCTGCCTTACACCATGGAGTTAGTAATTCCATGCTTACATGAATAGTGGAAACTCTTATAATTGGGATGGGTGGCCGAAATCAAATCGTATTTTCGAGGCATTTGTTGAAGTTGCACCTCAGTTTACAGATCAAAGTTGTCTATCTACACACCAAAGTAGCGATATGAGTTACAAAAGCAAAATTTCTTTGTGGGACTCGTTGCCCCAACAAAGACGGCGAGTTGCCTAAAACGATGGCAAAAGCAACACAATGGGGCACGAAAAGCCCGCCGAAAAATTTTGGGCTTCCTCTGGAAGAAAAACGGAAACTGTTTGGCTCTTATCAAGCGAAATTGGATGCTGCCGTGTTTTTATTGGAGAATTTGACCCCCTTAGGAACAAAATAAAAAAATTAAAGGGCGACTGGTCGTCCTAGGAGGTTAAATGCTTTACCACACCCACTAATTTAAGCTCATTGACGAAACTGGAAATGGAAATTTTCACCGACCGGCCTTGGGTGGGGGAGCCTTCCCCAACGGGTAGCCATGCCCCATGCTTTAATGTGACGCCTACCCTGGATGTTTCCCCAAGGAATAATGCTGAAAATAAACAAATTACCAGCAGTGAATGTTTGGTGCGTATTAAACTTGAAATTCTCCTAAAATTGTTCTCTCCTCTTCTATTTCTTCCTCGGCAGTTAACGTACCCACTAATCGTCAATTTTGCCAACTGATTGTCTGCCTAGGGATCACCCTTTATAACCCCACAGCTACCCCTGTTTGTTAAAACAGTTTCTTGTATGCCTTGACTGGTTCACCTTTATGGGAGAAAATTTTTGCACCCAGAGTAGATTGCAGGAAACGCACGCCAAACCACGAATTTGTCCATATCAGGCCTCCCCCACCGAAACCCTCTAATCCGTCACCTGATAACTCTTATTATAATCATTTGTAATGAAAATGGCAGATAATTATAGGGTTACTTTAATATGGCCTTGCTACAGCACATTGGCGAAGCGTGCATACACTTGATTCCATGTCAACATCAGAATTGTTTTAAAGCTATGCTGAGTGAAACCAAGCATCACAAGTCTATATTTTTAAAAGTAAAAAACAATGAATTCAATAACTAATATACGTGGTTTGTGTTGGACCTGATTGTTTTTTAGAAGTCTGTGTAAAGGTATTGGGTCTTGAAGGGACCTAAGTTACTGACTATACCAATGTCAAAGTTATGAAGCTGTCTTTTTCAAACGTTTTCAAGATCATGGGAGCTTTACAGTGACAGTTGCGGCTATAAAGGCGCTCGTTGGTAACAACTTTAAATAACTCCGTCCAATTTGTTTGTTCACCTCGTTGTTACTAATGCATGGATTGAATCGCAGTTGCTCTATCCCTCTGAAAGGGGATGAAATATCATTATCAGGTTGTACGCGGAAGATGGCTTAAATATTTCAAAGAAGAGAATCGATTCTAAACACTGCTTTTTGCAATGTAGCTGATAGGTGTGAAAGGAAGTCGTTATCCGTAATTTTTGCATAATAATAATCATAGCTTCCTTTTCATAGAAAATCATATAAGTAACCTAGTTGTGTTTCCATAACAAAAGTATTTCGTATACGGGAAGCCGTTTTAGCCAACAGTTGAACTTCTGGGTTTGGTAGGTGACCATTTCCAAATATTTTTTAAAACGGATAATATGACCATGTCAGTTCATCGTTACACACCAGCGTTGCATACACATGTGAATCGCGATAGATAAACTTATACAGCGTAGGCGTTAGCTAATGAAACTGACTGCACGTGCGGGGTTATAGTAAGGTCGTTTGCGAATGTGTCTGATGAGATGTACACACAAATTATTTTTCCACATTTTAATATTGTATTTGCTAGGAATAAATTTATTCGTGATCACTTGTCTTTCAACAGTTATTTGAAAGATTTTCATTGTGACATAGCATCCTCTTCAAAAATTAGGATAACTCCGGTGTCAAGCAAAACCGTACGGAGGACATCCTGCCCCAGGGTCGGACAAAAATACGGCAAAAGCCGGAGGTATGGACACCTTAGGGTTTGCACTAGGGTACTCTAACATATCATACAAATGTAATCAGGCCAAGAGAAATAGACTTCATAGAATGACCTGTTTACTCCGACACTTTGAAACATTTTCTTTGTATGTTACTTAACATGACCCCTAATTGTCCCATTTTCATTCGAAAATAAGTTTTAAGTTTCTCCTGTGTATATGAAAGAAAATTGGTTCTAGTAATTTTTCTCACAAAAACATAAGCCTTTGATGGGTTTCGCGAACACTCTAAAAACAATTTGGTAAAAAGGGGAATGAGCTGATGTCCTTTCAAATACGCTTCTTGAATAGATTTGGCTCAAAATCGACTAAATTTGGTTCAAATTAGAATAAATTCGCTTAATGTTGACCCGCATTCAGTCAAATATTTGACAAGATTCCAGATTGTACCCCTATACTGATTACATTTTTATCAACTTTGAATAAGGTATTATTGGCGTAAACGTTCGTTTCTGCTTAATATTTCAGTATTGTTTCCAAATTTAATGCACAGCTGTCAGTGTAGTGCAGCCGTACATAAGATCGATTTTAATCGTGTCGGAGCAGGGAAAAGGGCAAGGACAAGAACCCACTTCGAGAGCCCGACAGAGGTGTGATATTATGGTTTTTGCTTTATAGTATTTCGGTTTGCTTCTTCTCTTCTTAGTTTTGTTACGTTTAGTTTCGTTTAAATAAGCGCTTTGGACCGCATTGAGTCGTAATTGGAACTTCCATCTTGAAATATTTTCAAGCGCTTCCATGGTTCTCTGCGATAATGGCTTAGTTAAGAGTGCATCTAAAGTGGCTTCCATACGTTCAGGGACGTATTAAAGCACCTTAATGGAATCACTACAAAAAAGCCACCCTTGTGCCGTCCTGCAGACTTTGTTATTGTGACCTTTATAAAAGGTTTTACTCTGACCTACTTTGTATCATCCATACTTTCATCAATGTCACTATCGAAAGCAAATTCCTAAAATATTGCGTCAAAACTCAAACAAACACGACACACCGGCCGTGAAAAGAAACACCAATTTTGATCATGTATTTATGTCGGTCACGATTATTAAATTTACCATGGTGAAAGCAAAATAGCTATCGGCTAACTAGCAATAAAATAAAATGAAATGAGATATCTTATGAGGCAATATGGTCGCCTGTTGACCAGACACAGTCAAAGCATGTAGCATAATGTTCCCACATTTTGCGTTTTTTTTTATTAAAATTTTCCTAAGAACCAATTGTGCGAAGTTGTTTTCTATGTCAAATACCACAAACCAAAAGTAACATGAGAAATAATTTCTAACTTAATTTGTTCTAAAAGCTCGTTGTTTCATTGCGTTTTGTACCAAGTGTAGATTACTGATAGTACACGCACAGAAACCGCAAACTGCAATTTAGTTTACAAAAACAACTTTAATACGCACTTCTTTCAAAGTAAACGACGCCCACTAAAGCCTTCAATAAAAGGTCTTGGAAAATTGCAAATTTCTTCTTGAAAATCTTCTTAAAATAGATGCATTCATTCATTCAATTTTTGAACTAGAATAGATTCATCCTGTAAATTAAAGTGCATTTCTCGTATTCATAACACAAATTTTATGACATAAAGCTAACTGTATTTTTAGGTGTAGGGTCAAATTCATAAGAGCTGACCCTACTGCATGCCCTATGCGTGATCTTTGTACAAATCATACTTGCAGACTAACACTGTTGTTATGCAAGTTCCCATACTACAAAATGCAAACGAAGAGCCTACTCTATAATAGTTCATTTCTTACGAAGAGGCCTGGTAGTTTTAGGAGTTAACGCTACAAAAACAAACAAACAACTTCAAAAAAGAGACAAAAACATGAGTTCAACAAAAAGGCGTTCAGACCAGGAAGTTCCCTATTATACGTTTCTGCCAAATACATTTTATGGTGCAAAATCCATGTTTGGCAGAATTCCATAGCCTGAGGCGATAAGCATGGTTGTAGGCAGAGGGGGTGGCTTCAAGGGCAGTTCCCCCAGAAATTCCAAATAAAATTTTTAATACATCGATTTGTGTAAATTTCCCATATTTAAAAAAAAAGATTCTTTAAATGCGGCTTGAAGGACACGGAAAGTGACATTTCCCGCCAAACGGGAAGCATTTTGGCAAAACTTGTCTTGCTACACTACGCACCGACTTATGGTGGCGCTATCCTTGGATGTTGTCCCCCACCCGAAAATTGCTGTGCACAGCCATGACGATATGTAAAGATAATAGCTACCCTTAGGTATATTTCAAGTTTTAGTTGCATTTTTCTTCCTTTATAAGTACAGTTTCCGCAGCTAAATAAGCCAGGAATTTTCTTCTGCGTGCTTTTAAACAAATACATACTTGACTGGCCTATAAGGATCTAAGCGCAAGTTCTTTACAGAAAAAATCTTGTAATTCTTGCCAAATCAATCCAGTATTTTTGCGAGTTTTATTTTCATTTCAGTTTATAGGCAAAAGGAAATTAAGTTCTGATTTGTGAAAGGAGAAGCTAATCTATAAGCATTTTGGTGAAATTTCAAATTTCCATTTTATTCCTCTGTGCGTTCAAACTCAAAATATTACTTGGCTGAGTAAAACATTTCCTTTATCAAAAGTGAACTTCAAGCAAGCAGTGGTGATGTTACACAAAGGCCAAATGAATTACTTACAATGCAAAACACTTTGGTCAATTTGACCCATATTGGGTCAGGAGGGAACCAACTTAATTTATTGGGTAAATAATAACCAAAATTAGATTTCATTTGACCCAAATTGAGTCAAATTTGACCCGAAATGTTGGTTCAGTTCCCTCGTGACCGATGGGTTTTAGAGTGTATGGTGATGACCATTGCAGCGGAAATATGTGTGAAAAGGTGCGGGGAGTAAAGGGCGGGCCCTTGAAGCAAAATTTACTGTGTGAAAAAGTCAAAGGCAATGGCAAAATCCTGGAGCTATCCCTCATTCCAGTCCCGCGTGATTTCCGCCTAAACCATTGTGTTATTTTTATTTAAAGACAATTAAACTGATTAATTTTCACTCCCACATCATCGTGTCTTTTGCACCTTTGTAAACTTAACATACCACATACAACAACATCAAAACTAATAGGATTGAAAGTTGAGAAAAAAATAACTTTTGTTATCAGTGTGTGTAAAGTAAAGCTATGACGTAGGAACTGAATGCAAACTTTTAAAGCTTGCACAGATTAAAGTTTAAACAAACGAAAATAAAATTATAATGAATTTGGGTGAGGTCTTTTTTAGGAGTGATGCGTTGTTCACCATTCGTCCATCAAACTGATCAATTAATTGTCTCATAAGACGATTTCGCCTCCCCTGTCTGTCATTGCTTGTCCCACAAAGCTTCTAAAAATCATTCGTGGCCAGCTGTCTTGTTAGCTAGTTTATTATAGCCTTCCCATAGACACCATGTTATATTTCTTACAACTAATTTGATTACAGCTTTAGACCTCCTTTTATGCAGCCTTTCAAGTTATAAACCTCCAGGAAGTATTGCCAGTTAACGATATAAAATCACATTCCATGTGATATATTTGATCAATAAACTTATCATCTCCGGAGCGTATCTTGAAGGATAAATTCCGTAACGATTCTTATATACCGCCTATAGAGTCCCGGGAGCATTTTATTCTCCTGTCGAAAGAAACGGAATAGATGCTCAGATTTCAATGTCAAAGCCAACTGCAGCTAACTGATAGACATATTCACCGCTTGACACACTCGTAACTGAAAGATAGGTTTAATTGGAAGGCAGATCTTGTGACAAAATATAAACACGGGATTAGTTTTCACAACATTGTTAGATCATAATTGATACCCCACTGGAGAGAAGATCGTTTATTTGGTGGTTCCCATATCATAACCTATAAGACAATGATTTCAATTGTGTTATATCACGTGATTCCGAGGTATATCCATCGCGTGAGCCAAGGTCAGCCCTTAAAACCGATACGTACTTCCTACAACAGAGGTATGATGACAGGCTGTAGCTGAGCGGGGGAACAGGAGACGAACCCCCTCCCCTATTGAACAAAGTGTAAATTACAAAATCATAGAAATCCTGGGTTGAATGCCTTTAGTTGCTAAACACGTAGCGTTTAATTGCCAAGCATGTTTAGTGACCCAATGTATTACAAAGTGGGGCATAGTAAGTGTATGTACTATCGCTAAAAAGTTTTTTCAGTGTACACTAGCTACAAATCGTAATTCGCGTCCTGCCCCACGTGACAATCCCGGTGCCCCTAACCGTTTGTCAGAATTCCTGAAGTATACAAGCCTGGACGACAGGGTTATATGATATAATCTACAGCCTTATTAACATGCAATTATCTCATTCTAACTATTCAGGACATGCGGAAAATTTCATGCTTTTTGTGTACCTAAGGCAGTATATAAGGTTGAAAAGCTCTGAACACATCCAAGGCTCAAGAAATGAGGAATGACGAGAGGGGTTCAGTTGTCCCAGATGTCATGCAAATACACAGTCATAAGTAACTTCTGTAAACGAATAGATCTTGGAACAAAAACAAAATGAAAGACTCACAGGGACCGGCATTGTACACAAAATAAGGACTCTCAGTAGGCACCTTGCACCCACCATCTAGTCCGTGGGAGAGGAAATGTAGAAGACCTGCTTTCTGAAAACAGTTAATTGGTCCCACGTCCCCAAATAGCTGGGCAAAACTTTGTCACGGAAATAGGGGCACGCATCGCCTTCCTGCTCTCCCGCGACCCTCATAAATTGCTTTTAAGTAAACCCCCGTTATTTCCTTCGCAAATAGGTGTTTTTATAACTACGTGGAGATGTAAACTCGCCAGAGTACCTAAATGGGTGCCCTTTCTACCATTCAAAATTTCAAGAGGAAAGCCTTACATTCCTCTTTGACAGTGCCACCTTTGTACCCAATTGATGCACTATTGTCCATTTGTTTTCATAGTTAATTCTTTTAATAGAGACCTTTCCCCATAATATTTTGGCAAATTGCACCCTTATACAAGATTCTAAGTCCATTGGGACCGGTGCAATTGACCACTGGTCTTAACCCTGCCCGTATTATCAAAAATATGCCTTCAACATTTAACGTGACAGTTCACACCTTTTCTTTACCCTGTGAAAAATCTGACCGCTCAATGGCCAAAGGCACGTTTCTTAAAAAGTGAAGTTGACCTTACAAACAATAGCGCACGACGTTTTATTAGGAACAGTAATAATATTATTATGACTATTTAGCACACCTTAAAGTCTTTATTTGAATGAGACTCGTTGGTCGGCTATTCACTCGCTTTATTTTAGTAGTACTTTAAAATGGCCGGAATTTTAAACCTCTTGTTCAGAAAAAAATCAACTGGAAAATGTGAAATGATTTTGTTCAGATATATTTTTGTGCAATTTAATATGCAAAGAAACATTCGTTTTGTACGAAGGAAGGCGTACTATTGGGATAGATATTTTCAAGAGGGGATATAATCGATTCAAAAAACAGATTTGAAGTTTCGAAATGGGTTGGGGCCGGGGAGGGGGCTACAGAGCCAATAAGGGTCTAGTAAGAGCCACAGTTTAGGGCCGAGGACTCTTCCTTTCATAAAGAATTGGCATACCTGCCTAGCTGAACCTTCGAGATACCAGGGTCTGTGGAGCTCATGGCGATAGGTTACATACAGAGGCCATGTACGACGGAGATAGTTTAAAGTCGGAATACATAAGTAAATATAATAACATCAGATTCTGCAGAGAATTTCACGTCCGCGTAACTTTTAAACTTAAAATTACGAACTCCGTTGATATGTGAAGAAAGTTGTTCACATAAAGTGATGAGGGTGTTGTTGAAAGTCGGTACACGTCACAATGACATACTAAATATCACCATATCTGTTGCTTAGAAACTGTAGACATATTCGCTGCACATTTGCATGATATTTGGTTTATAGGCGTGGTAAGGTTTGATTATACATGAGTAATGTTGAACATCTGAAGGAATATTAAAAGTTTATGTTCGCATGTCAACTGCACGACCGGGCGAATTTACCACTGGACCAGATGAGCCCAAGTGCATGCCCAGTTTTTTTTTCATCTCCCGAACTCGACGGTTCTTAAATGTAGAAGAACAGAGGCTAAAAATTAAAAGAAAATATGTCATGGATTTCTAAACATGTCAAGCGAAATACAAATGAAAATATGGTAACATTCAATTATCTGTGTAAAATAATGCCTATCAGAAACGGTAGAGTAACGTTAAGTCCTGTTCTTCACCTGCAAAGTGTCTGGACAGGTTATTTTTTCTAATTAATTAATATCGCTTCTGCAAGAACTGTATGAATCGCTTAAAGCAAGATATCCCAGACCAGACCTACTAAGGTGTAACATCTGAGATACATACAAGTTCCATTTTGGGCAAGGTGGCATTTTAGTGAAAAGTTTATGGGTACTCTCCACGCCAGCTTATGGTTGCGCCAAACTTAAATAGTGTGGGGCTCCCAAATCAAAGCCTGGCCTAGGACCTTCAGAAAGGTAAATCAAGCCCTTTCCCCATAAATTGATAGTCTCTGTAGTGTTTAACGGCGGGAGTAAGGTAGGATGTATTTTTTTTGTATTCGCATGACTGATAATCACATGATAACAATAATTGCATGACGACGACAAAATATCCATGGATTCTTTGGTTCAACGACGTGAGTTATGTGAAGGTTTAAGATACTTAGTAACAAATGCTATCACGCTGCTATAGCAGGGTACCTGAAGTAGGCCCCTATTCAAGGGGGCCAAGAGGCCCGGGGCGAAGCCCCCTTCCCTGAAAATTTTTTTCGTCCCCTAGAGAAGTTTCAAGTTGCCATTGACTTAACAGGTTTTTACACATTTGGCCCCCTGAAAAATTTTTCGCTCTCTGGAAGCCATTTCGTCCCCCTCCCTTCAGTACTTTGTCTGGCTACGGACCTGACCTAAAGACGAGACTGCCATAAGCAGCAAAATAAATGACACTTACAAGGTGGTCGTAAACTGATTATAACGACATTGAGATTTAAAATAGGTCATGATCTCATAGTCATACCGAGATGTCATATCAGCTTCATAGGGTTTCACGAAATTTACGCCACCGTGGGCAAAATGTCCTCTTTATCATAAAAAGGACATTACTCCAAGGTGTCGTAAATTTCGTTCGCATATGCCGTAATTTTGATAGATAGCAGTGTATTTAAATGCGTTTGTGTGGGTTGTTATTTATCACCCCACACGTGTTTGAGTTTGCCTGTCTATCACTGCTCACATAAAATGTATATACGTCTCTCAACGACAAAGTGGGGATTGCGTCTGTGTATAACGACTTGGGCAAAGCCACATTCATGGTCCCATAAATGATAATCTCCTTCTACATGCATAGCACAACACAGTTTCAGTTTCATTTTTCAATATGTACTTTTAATTTTAAATAACTAATTATCGATGCTTCGTAAGGGTAAAGCAGGCTGTCTGACAGACCCTCGAATAAAAATTATCGATTTTAGGGTAAAAATTGTCGTCTTTGGGGCCGAATGTATGCCATACATACTTGCCCAGTGAGGGCCAAGATTCAAGTCAATACCTTTCACTCCTTGTTATATGTTTTCCCTTACCCCCATTCGTTGCTCTGGCTACATTATTTTCATAATGAGGGTAGCACCTAAGTGTTTGAGCCGAAAAATAAATCCAGAACGTACTGCGACTCTATGGGGGTCGCTATTACAGTGCCCATGGGCGGAAATTTAGGGGAATGCGGCATATGATGTCTCTCACTGACTTTCACTTTTTCACACACTAAGTTTTGCTTTGGACCCCTATATCCCCCCTTGCCCCAAACACATACCCTTCACACAAACCTCCGCCACTGACACCAACATAAACACAAACCCCGTGACTGACACTAGATATCTTGTCACGGGTACCCCTGTCCCCTAGGAGCACATCTTGCCCTCAATTTACTCCCTAGTGATATATTTCTGGTGACCCCACAGACCTCCGATGATACGTGTGGAGATGTCTGCCGTCTGATTTCTTTTGCAAAGTGCCCAAAGCGGTGTCAGGGTTATCGGAGATCATCCGAACCAAACAAAGTAAAGTATAAAAAATACCTGGCACCCCTTCCAAATTACAAGTAAATGGATGAAACGAATGTTTACTTAAATGTCTTAGAAACACTTGTAGTGGGAATTCACATGTTACTTGGGGAAAAGGCTAAAAGGCCGTACGTTGCTTTGAAGATGTGCTTGAAGCTTACAGCAAAAAATCAGCATAATTTTCACATGTCTCATATGCCTCCAGTGCCCGTAATAGAGTTTCATAAATATCTCATGCTGCATTGAACAAGGAAAAATATATTTTAGAGTTATAAATATTCACATTTTGTGGTGAAATAAATGGATATATGAGTGTTTCCTGGTCCGATTTCGAATTTCGGTGTTTTTGTGGAAAATCTTTCACAAATTATTCGACCCGAGTTCGCTCAGTTTCGGAAGGGGTGTAAATATAGCTACCGTAAGTGCTCTTAACACTGGTAACGCAAAATATCTGTAAATAATGTTGATCGAGAATGTTTCGAATTGTTTTAACAGATTTTAATGAAATGGTGGCTATGTTATGTACCTACTCAGACTTACATTGGTTCTAATTTTGGACATACGAATTGGAACAATGTTTTAATTGCAAGACAAGCCGACGAGAAACGGAAATAATGCAACACATGTATTTGTTTTATAATCGATTTTGTAAACCCAATAAGTCTTTGTTTACGAATATAGCTTGACAATAGAGCTGACTTCTTCATGTTCGTAAACTTCATAACGTTACCAGGTATTTCAGAGCATTGAACTCAAATGCCAGGTTGAAGGAAGACGAAACCTTTTAACGTTGCAGCTGTACAAGTCTCACCTACACATTTGATTAAAAATTTAAGGCCCAGGAGCGCTTTAAGACGCTCCGGAATAGCCCCCTCGTTTAATCTCAATTAACTCGGGCCTCAAAGGGTTCAAAGACATTTCGGTGGCGTTTTCATGCACCGGTGCTAAGGATGGGGGGAGGGGTGGGGTCATTTGGGTAGATATAGCCTATCCTTATTGAAGAAAAAAACGAATAGGGCTTACCGGAGCATACGTGAGTCTAGGGAGAGCGCGTCATCCGCAAACCGCCAAAATGGTTAAATAGTACTCCCTCGCATGATATCCTTTCCATTAGTGCTTCGGACATTGCTTATTAAAGAGGCCATTTAACCCTAACCTAACACCTAATTGACTTAACCCTAACCTTATCCCTAACCGAACCCCAGGCATAATCGAACCCCAGGTGAAACCCCTGACCAAACCCCGTTTTAAGAAGAGGGTGACTTTCTCTCCTTAGTCGCATGTCCTCAGTTTCATTGACACAAAAATGAGCAGGGACTGCCCTATACTCCAACTGTGGGACCGATAGGCTAAAGGACCAATGATTTGTAGACAACACTGCATAAATGAGCTATAGTATCCATGAATGCCGTACCAATTAGCTGTGGAACTAATGGGTTGTATGACCGATGAACTGAAGGGACATAGTAGTACACACCGGCAGGTACAACGCCCTGATAATTGCGCCGGGTGTAACATGTGTGCTATGATATCGGTCTCCCTCGGTCACGCTTGTTTCTAGTTTGTACTATTCCAAGAGCCTAGGAAGCGGAGGCTGGGGCGCCAGCCCCCAGCGAAATTTGTGAGGTGGAAGTATGCTTCCCCCTCCCCACTTCACAAGGACAAAAACCCCTTATTTGCCTCTTCTGTAAGAAATGTCAAAAATTTGCAGTAATTTACCTTAAAATTTGCCCAAAATGATGCACCAAATTGCATCTAAGGACCCTCAAATACCTCCCCCAGGACGGCGATCCAAAACAAGGTTCAGCCCCCCCCCCAGTCTCGAACAGCTTCCTACGCCTGGGTGCTATCAATGATGCTGACACTGAATGAAGAGTTAAATATATTAATGACCTCAGCTGCTACGGAGCAAGAGCCACATATTCTAGGCCTATAGTCATTCAATGCATAGCCCTCGGAAACACTATCATCGGCCGCTCACCCCCCTCCTCCAGCCATGGTGTTAATATCCTAACCCATCCAAAACCACAAATGAATAACAGCCTTTAGTATACGGGCACAATTATTATCGTTTCTGCTATTTCGAATCTACCGCCGATTACCTAAAGGCTCAACTACCTTCAACCTAGACGTTACGGATTACTTTTTTCACAACTTTAATAAATATTTACATGGTAGTCCTTCTGATCCATGACTGTCACCGGCCATCACCTCTTGATCCTACCAATCGTATTTTTCTCTCTTTTATGGTACTTTACATCGTTTTGTTACGCTTTGTTTGTAAAGATTCCTTGTCATAGACGTACGAGACGGGGGGCAGGGGGCAAACTGCCCCCAAAAATTTTCTGAAGTGGAAAATTCGGGCAAAAAAATGACCAAAATTCGGGCACAGAATGGGTGAAATTTCGGCAAAGATGAAGAAAAAGTGAA
>WURT03090074.1:0-12750 GCA_009936505.3 Holothuria glaberrima | reverse complement strand
TTTCAGTTGTGAGTCAGATGTGCAGAATCTCTTAGTTTGATCATTTACCATCAAGATGTGAGTAAATCTCAGCAGGTATGAAAAAAATCATGAATTTTGTGAACCAACTCAATAAGCCCCTTTAACTTTTGAGCTACAAGCCTGAAACTACCTTTACCAGGTAGTGCAACCAACTCAGAGGTAACCATACTCTTACCTAGAGGAATATTTTCATACTCAGTTGGCCATCCTAATGTTGAAATATAGGTATGACCTACATTAGACTCAATGTACCTACTTAAATAACTTTGACGAAATGGTGAAAATTTTATTATGCAATTAAAAAAGTATGTCGTTTATTTTGAATCAGAAGTTTCATTTTTTTTTTATTTTTACAGATTTCCTCAAGCGGGCTAAGGAAATTCAAACCTTTTTTATCGGTCCAATTTCATTCAATCAACTTGACGTGACTACACTTCCTCATTAGGTGATCCAGTCCACACACCCCAAAATCTTACAATCACGTGATATCTTTTCCATGAAGAAACAGATACATTTATTTTAAAATTCTTAACCACCAAGACCGAAAACACATTTCGGCTCATAAAAGCCCTTTAGTATTTTTTTTTAGTCAAAACTAACATAAAAGACACATTTTAGCCTTAGTCGAGACATAAGGTCACAAGACAACTTCAGTTTAGAAAGGTAAATTTTAATCGAATTTTAATTCTCCGGACTGCCGGACGACTTTGGTAGGCCTATTTTAGATGCATGTAATGAACATTGTAATGAAGATTACATTAGATTTAAGGTATTACAGTCGTATTGAATAGAAGAATTGGAGTGGTATGGTCTTGTAACTTTGTTTCGCTTCTAAAGTAGGCATAGACATATGGGTATGCAGGAAATTGTTTTTCTGTTGAAATGGGTATTGCTTAAACTTTTTATTGGTAAATGAGGGCGCTGTTTCCTCACCGACGCTCTAGTCGTTTTCTCTCTGTCCGTGATCATTCATTTGAAAAATTACTGGTCCTTGTTCACGTCTCGAAATCTTCAACCACAAGTGACATCAAGTTT
Source organism: Holothuria glaberrima (assembly GCA_009936505.3). Classification (NCBI taxonomy): domain Eukaryota; kingdom Metazoa; phylum Echinodermata; class Holothuroidea; order Aspidochirotida; family Holothuriidae; genus Holothuria; species Holothuria glaberrima. The sequence goes on along the minus strand of WURT03090074.1, from coordinate 11,694 downwards.
TGCCGTCCGCTTTCTAGGTAGCCTTTCCCTCTTGGACTAAATTTGTAGCTGATATAATGTTTAAAAATTTGGATCATATAAGAAACTGTAAATTCTTTACAAAAGATAAAAGAATCATACCTGCATAAAAGCTTTTGCTTGATTTGAGGATTGTATTCCAATTTAAATGTACACTTTGTCTCCATTTATGAAACTTACAAGATTTTAAAAATCGACGGAAATGCAATTTGGTAAATTGCTGATAAATATTTTGTGTTAATATTGGAATTAACTACTGCGATTCTAATGAACTAGTGTAAAGAAATGTACCGTGTTAGAAAACTAACGGAATACCTGCGTTCGATTTACGGTGACAATGACAATGAAAGAGGCACATCACTCATGGAAGGTTTTAAGTACAATCGGGAGGGTGCTGACGAGGTATACTGAACCGGTCGATATTGCTAAGCCAAAACACAATACTGAAATTGTCAGGGCACTGAGAAGGGTCAAAAAATGGAAACGAATAAAAAAATGAAAAATAAAATAAAGACTCCCAAAACTATGAACACGTCTCTCCCAAAAACATTCCTTTCTTCACGAGTATCTTCCATAACACCCTATCTATTAGTGACCAAAAATTAATAAAAAAAATTACAGAAAAGATATAGGAATGTTACTTATCCTCTCCTTCATCCCTGTCATTTACTTTACTGAGGAAGAGATCAGTTCAAGAAATCATAAAACTCCAGCTTTATATACAAAACAAAAAATTTACAGTTTGGGAGATTCCCCTTTTTGCACTTTTGGAAGAATCCAGTTTTGTCCCGAATGAGAGGAAAATTGGTCATAAGCCGCGTCGTTTTGGTAATTTGACACACAAATTCATGTTTTTGTTTTGTACATTTACAGAGTCAAAAGGTTTTTGAAACCTTGCAAAGTTGGTCGGTCTAATGTAATTAAATGAGATGCATATTCGGTAGGTGTAGTTATAGCCAGCAAAAAGCGACGTCTTTATCAGTGGATTATCACCCTTTTTTTCAGAAAAGACGGAAGTTTTCGAGTAGTTCTCATTCCTTGCTAAACCTCGTCTCTGTTAGGTTAACCAACCTATCTATTGTTGCATAAACTCACCCACCTCTGGAAGAACTTCAGTTGTCTTCCCGACTGATAAACAGAGAAAGAAAGCGTGAGCACACACTCTTAAAATGAATTAGTGCAAACAACTTCAATTAGTCATACGACACATATGACTAATAAACGCTCCTTTGGCTAATTCACGCAGACCAGGGGCAATTCTCTCAAGAATGATTAATGGTTTAAGTCAGTATACAGTTAGCAGTTGTCAATGGCAACTGTGACATGAATGTAGAGACGGTGTAGAAAGGGGGAGATTTTCCCCTAAAAGTGATAACTTTATTCCTTAAAGTTATCAAAGTCCCGACTTGCTCACTCACATATTATCAACACCACCCTTCTAACATTCACCTTATCCTTCTATCTCTTTGCTTCTTTACCCCCTCCCCTCCCCACCTCCCCTCCCCCACGTCCTTCCCTGACCCCGCTTATGTAGGTTTATAAAAGAAAGAGTGGAGGGGTTTGTTTATCAACAAAATATCACTTAGATACTATTCCCATCAAAGGTTTGGTAGGTCCATCATTTAAGATCCCATCATAGCCTTTGGTGTCGTAAACAACTAACAGCGTGAACATCGGAATTTGTCGACTGCAGTTTGACGAGTTCTTTCTTCCCATGATTTTAGCTTCCGCCTACTGTGGATTTTATTGTTTCAATTTCCTTCATTTTTGTAACATCTTTATGTAACTCGGTCTTTTCTCAAGACAAATTGAATTTTAATGTAAACTGCAGAGATACATGACAAATATCACAACTGGGTTTGGATCACTGGTCAGGTCCTGCTCAAGATGTGTGGTTGACAAGTAGAATTGCCCTCCCGACAGGAAAAAAATTCGAGTCATGAATACGGTTACTGCCTGGTGTTTGGTTTTACCAGGGAGTTGCTATTTGACAACGTACAACTCCCTGGTTTGACGTGATAAGCCTATACAGCATGGCATAGGCTACAACAAAATCATTACCATCGTTCTAGATACGAGTATATACAGTGTCGTGCATAGGCTTTTATGGCTGTGACGCATTGTTGTGTAATTGGTAAATGGACTTCCAGGCCATGGTTTCAAGAATGCTAATGTTACATTAGTTTCTACTTCAAGTCCACTACAGAAGAATTTTCAAATCCACACGAGCATTCTTTTGGGGAATGAGGCATAAAGGAGTCCAGAATACAGTCTTAAGAATAATTATTCAAAGCAATATTTATTAGTCATATGAGCGAGTATTTTTTCTCAAGTTTGCACGGTGTAAAATTACTAATGGATAAATAAGTTGATTCTGTAATTCGTCTCTTTCGGTTGAACACCGGCAATTAATTATTACTCCACTAACTTCATTTTAATTTTTGGTACCTTAGTCCGCCCATCAAACCGTTGTATATGTTTTCAAGATTTTGCTCTTTGGTATAGAATTCCTTGTTTGCACATTATGGCTGCAGTATACCAGACTGTTTTGAGCTACAAAGCTGGTTGTGTGTTATGGCCTGCATAACGGAAGTGAGATGTAAATTACCTGCGTACTCCAGACTCCTTGTAAAGTACAAATGACCCTCAAGAGGTTGCACTTTAGTGCAAATATACTCCAGCGTATATTTGTAATAGAATTATGACTTAACGTACATTTCTTTATGGCCGAAAGATCATTTGCTTGCAGTCTTTCTGTATGCTTATAGAGATTTATGTCACACTTAAATTCAGCCGTTAAACGCCAACACACTGTTTACTTACCTTTACATCGTCATATTCAGTAGAAGATGAGTTAAGTTCCCCTACACGTGACTCGCAAAAACTATGTGCCCGTAGACACTTAAAAACATATCATCTCATTTTAACCGATTTTGTTTATTAAGTTAGAGAGACTCTAACAATAAAGTTAAGGTTATATACTACAAAGTTGAACGCTACACGCAATTTCAAAGAAACTTGCTAAAGTCGTGGAACCACGGCTAAAATGATGTCGTAAAATTTCCGAAGCTTTGAAAAGGCCACTACATTAAACCTCATAACACGATTTTCATTTAGACAAGGTCATGGTAACATCGGAATTTAAATCTTAATTTTCATAGATTCAATTCTTTTTTGCAGTTTACATCTTTAATATCTTGGAAACCTCACACAAGCTAATGTGATGATGAAAAATGAAGACGTATTAGAAAGCTTTTATAAATGCCCTCCTTCATCCGAGAAAAAACAACTACGTGCCACAATTCACCAACAACTGGAGTACCGGACAGCCGGAGGTCTGTTTCGTTTTTTCTCGCACTTTTTTTTTGCGGTATCTTTGTTTTTTTTTTTTTTTTTTAGATATATCTGGTGGTATTCGATGTTTTGTTTCGTCTCTTTTTATAACTGAGATGAAAAGTTTAACAGATAGCATTACAAAAGTTAACGAAATTTTTCCCTTTATCACTTTATCGCTTTCTCAACTTGGTTATGAGCTTCGAAGAAAAGAGTTCACATTAAAACATCATCATGAATGTTTATATATTTATTTCATTAGCAACTGTTTCTCGGAGGTGATTTAGGGGGAGGTCTAATGTAACATTTCTAAAAAAAATAAAAAAAATAAAACCCGATAGGCTATATAATCTATACAGGCCTGAAATTATTTTTGATATTAAATTGTTTAATTCATGGACAATAACTCTCTGGTTAAACTTTGTATTTCAATGTTTGTGTTTTGAAACATTTTGGAAGATGGTTGTAACGGAAATAAGAGGGGAATTGTAAGATTTAGCAGATGATTCAGAATAAATTTCGAGCGACTGCTTTCTCTCGTCAATCAGGCCGAGCTTGGCACAGTTGAGAGGTTAGATGGTCGGTCTCAAATACATGTAGCAGTTACCGGACTTCCACAAAATATCGTCAACAAAATCTGAGGGCATACGAAAAGTTGGATCCGAGATAAAACTTTGTTGATAAGGGAAGAGCTGTTGATAAGGGAAGAGCTTTTAGCCATCCTCTCCCCCTCTCACACATTTCCCTTGCAGTAATTACTGCTGACATATTCTTGAGCGGTCTTCATTTACCTGCGTCTTGCGCGGCAGATGTAATTGTAACATTAGTAAAGCACGCAGCGTCGTTTGTAGCGGGTTGAAAACTCATTCGCAGGATGGCGGCCATTTTGTATAACGGTTACCAGGTAACCAACGCTACAGTAACATAAGTTAATCAACTTTTGTCATTTATAAATTATAGTATCACAGCGCATGCGTGAACAGCTATGACGCTGTTTTAAACTTTTTTTTTTTTATCACAGGTAAGGTTTCAAGTAGCGCTAGTAAATCACGCCTAACCGACATGATGACGTCTGGAAGAAGTCTTTTACACGAGTTAAACGGAACGTAATGGATTACCTGAAGGAACTGATGGTCTACATTAATCTAAAAATATTTATCATATGTGCATTTCATGGTTTTATTCCCTAAGGCCGTTAATAAATATGACGCGCATCCGGAAACCAAATGTAGACATTCTAATGGTTTCTCAGTGCACATCCACATGCCACTAAAATTTGCGTGCAAATTGGAGCATCAACCAGAAAGCGTGCTTGAAAAGTTAATGATAATTGGGTGGTATATATAACGGCAAAAGCAATTCATGATAAAATGATAATTAATCTTTTGTTGTTAAACGGCTGTTTAATTAAGCGCGCATGTGTTAAATACTGTTGTGCTTCGACAATGATCTCAATGGCTGGGTACAATTTACGCCTTAAATATTTTTTTCACAAGTCCACCTGGACGGATCTACAGCGTCTTAAAGTGCATGATCCAGAGTTTAGTTCATAGAGGCAAGGTTCGTGAAAATAACCGCCATACCGTACCAAAATCGACCTCAGTACTGCCATGGCTGGAGTTTACGGTCAGACATTGCAGGCATTCTAGGCGTCCTTAAAGTGGACCTAAATCCTTGATTTACAAAAATATACATAACAGGCTGAAAAACGAATATCATTCATCCAACTCGCATCTTCATAGCTTATTTCAATGCTGATATATAAAATGTTGAAAAATATTCACTTACTTTGAAATAGTTGATCCTGCAATAATTTGTGATGTCCTTCTAGTAGAACTCACATTACCTGTTTTTGTTCCGTTTGAAATTAAAATATTTATATTACCTTGAAAATTTAACTTTATTCTTGCATAGCATGTTGTACGGAGAGGGCTTGTATATAGCCAGATCATCCTATAATAGTAAGACAGTGATCACATTTGGCACCATGTGCATTGGCTTTCGCAAAAAAAAGGGTAAAACAAAGACGGTAATTTGAGTATATAGTACAAGAATGGCATCGCACATTATTGCGCTGTAGACCATTTGAAATTGAGTGAATAAGCTTCAACGTTGTATATCTCAGCTCGGAAATGTCCTGTAAAAATGAGAATTGAACCATTTGAATTCATTTTTTAAGTTTTGTACCATAATTTTTGAAGTTTTAGACTTTAGGTACACTTTTATTGCAGGAATCGGACTCTACAAATTAATGCAAATCGTCACTACACATATGTTCATCTACAAGGTCGATCAACCAAGGAGATGCTACTTGACAAATAACAACCCCCTGGATCAACCACGTACCGCGTGAGTGCCAGTCTAGTGAAGAGGCCGAGACATCAAACGAGGGTTCACGAAGGAAGAGTCAGCCGCCCCTCCTGCCACTAAAATCTGTTTCTAAGTGTGGTCAAATTCAATACAAATATAAGATCTTGGAATACTTTGCATGATTAGCAGGGAAAAATATACAGAGACACAGAGACAAGGGATGATCTAGGGATCATGGGATGGCAGACAGGAAATATTTTGGGTCCGGGTTTTGCCAGCTTCAATAAGGATCAGTGAGACCATTTCGGGGTATGTTTGTCTTGTAGGTCAATGAACCCATGTCAAGAAAAAGGAAGAATTTGTCAAGTCGGATTTTACAAGGCTACTGTGTACCAGTGACGTGCGAAAAAATAATCCCCAAATTACCTGGTTCTTCGGAAAATATCCCTGTATGGCTCTTACCCGTGACCTGCAATACCTATTAGGAAGAACGCCGTGAGGCAGGCCCCTTGACCCCACGTTATAGGGCGCCGCATCTTCTGTCGTCATTAGTCTAATGTGGTTTGAACACCCGTCCCCTCCAAGCTCCTGATCCTACCTATATCAATATGGTAGACAGACCTGTCTGCCAAGAAGGTGGGTGAACCTGCCAAGAAGGCCGACAAATTACCAAGTAGGCCATGGTCGTGCCCATTTTTAAAGGTAATTAAACTCGAGAAGGCTATTGTGGTTTCACCTAAGCTTGAGCCAGTATCGTTATAGAGCTACATTTATCATAATTAGAACCTAAAGTCAATGAAAAGCTTTTAAACATTTAAAGAGCTCTCAATGGTTATATCTTGAACTCAAGTAAACAACAGTTCTTCGAAATCTTTCGTCATGGGTTTTTACCTAAATGTCTCATTGTGTACAACAATCGACTCCGACGTTTTGATAAAAATTTGAGTCTTTGTTATCAAGCCACAAATGTCTTATAATACTCTAAATACTAGGTACATACGTCTCGAGAAATAACCAGTTTGCTAAAGGTTTACCTAATACAAGTGTACCTTTAAGCATCTTTTTGGCATAGTTTCACCCTAACAGGGCTGACAGGGAGTATACATATTCATAAGTGTTAGCAATGACGTACTGACGAGATGAGGGGGGGGCGGGTTCGAGTTGATGGTCATCATCATAATATGAATGTTACCCTATAAATCGCATCTTTTCATGAAAAAAAAATTATGGATGGGGAGAGGCTGCCCACTAGTCTCCTTGCCTAATTGGCTACCCCTATTCCAGTCCAAAAGTAAAAATCAGAAAAATATCCTTAATAACTATTTCTAGACATAGTCAGTGCAGAGCTTTTTGCCACGGGCAGCACCATTTTCATCTACGGCACCTTTTACTAAGATAACTTTCTCAACAGTTAGTTAGCCCCTCCCCCCCTTGCCCCTTGTACACAACAAAAGTCACTAAGATTTAGACAAAATAATAAATCCACCCAAGGAAATATTTTGCTGAGTACACTATTACATGTGATTTAAAGCAGGTGTTTTCTGACATGTCTGTTGTATAATGGGCTCCCTTAAATGTACATCACATTTCACTATAACCAATAAGATAAGCTTATATTGAACCTGTTGATCGCATTTATGTCAATCAAGAGTGTAAATACCGGAGAATTCCTAAGTATTTATGGACAACCCAAGAGCAGTTTTAAAACCACATCCTGTGGATCTTGAATTTACAAAAACTGAAGATTACTCACAAAGAGCTTTTACTACACAGGTGGTTTACACTTTTGCACAATACGTTATTAAAATCATTTTATTTTTACCTTATAATGAATAAAATGTTTGAAGTAATAACTTTTGTACAATATATACAATTGAGTTTCGAAGAACTCAACGAAAATGACTCAACTCCTTTAGCCACACTAAACCTTTATCAGGCAACGAACTTCAATAGGGTTGCTATGAATTTAGAATGCATTGTTTCCTAAAAGAAAGGGGTCAAGTTCATGTAATAGGTAGTTCTTCTGTCTTCTGCATGAGGTCTCTAAATAGGCAAGGCTACTCCTCTAGCCTGCACAGTCGGCCATGGCATCCCTCCCTAAAAATAAGTATCTGCCTAACTTTTTGAAGTCAGGGAATACAGTAATAAGAATGGAATATGTGATCAAACTATTTGCGCACGGTAGGGCACCTTCATTCTTTCTAAGTTGTGCCTCATATAAGATTGACGGTAGCTTAGGGGAAATCCTGATATAGATTTGCATTCCATTAACTGGTATATTTAGTGTTGCCTTTGGAATTGAAGTGTTTCTTTTTCATGGGCCTAAATAGCATTCCTTTTTCATTTTTATTGGTTTCGAATTCCAGATTTGAAAACAGACATTGCATCTAAAATATGATATCAAAGATAGGCCTTTCGCAGATCAGGTGCCCCTGAATCCAAATATGATTTCAAACAGACAGCGAAGATAGAAGGCGCTTCACTCAGCATTTATAGTTTTCATAAACAGATTATTATCTGCAACACGGGGGAATAGTTTAATAGACCGTTTTGCCTTTCAACAGTCCAAACGACGGAAATGTCAAGACTAATAGAAACCGGAGACGTGTCATGCCCCAAGGTGGTCCAACCAGCACGATGCTAATTTAGATAGCAATTGTAACCACTTTAATTTCTTTCTTTCGCATCTTCACACAACTATTCCAGTAATTTTTCATATCAAATTTGAAAACACTTGCTTTCTCAGTAGGCAGTCTCTTTGTAACCGCACACAGGTTGAGCATATAATCTGTTCCACTAAGAGTTTCTTGTATGAAAGCGTTAGTCCAGCTGTCATAGAGGCAGGCAAATTGCAATTTGTGTCACCGTATGTGACGGGGCGCCTTGTCCAGGAAAAGTAAGTGGACCCCTGCCCATGGATCATTAAGAGTTTTAGACACAGAGTATCAATGAAAATTAGGAAACCATAAACAACCTTTGGGGGTCTCACAACTAGCGGGTATCAAGTGACCCCTGAATGGGAGGTCAGACAACTTCAAGGGTTCTGAAATGAAGGTGATCATGGTGATAGGTGACTGACTGAGATCGCTAGCTTCGAAATCTGGTTTAACTTGTTGAAAAGTTTTTTTTTTTTATTATTACGAGCGTGAGGCGCGAGGGTGGTAATATTAGAGGAAATGTGAAATGAATTGATATGAGGGTTGCCATAAATTCAATGCGATATAATCAGCATATCATCGGGAGGGCAGGAGATGAATTGTGTTATTAATTTAAACATTTGGGTTGAGTCCGCAATGTGTTAGCGAGAGATTCCATCAGAAGCAACTTTGAAACAGCATGGGTAAGTTACGGCTCCACGAAAGGTCGAACCAGACTTGGGCTACACTTAAAAACAACATAGGAACGGTTATAGGGTAAGAGATGAATGTCCGTTAAAAGTTGTTAAAATGAAGGTTAAAAATGCTTCGAGGTAAACTTATAGTGAGTATACAGTGGGATATCCAGACGGGGGCGCAACAGGCGCGCGCCCCCTCTATTGGCCGTCATACGTGAAAAAATGAGAAAAAAAGAAAATTCTTCAAAATTTGTCAAGCATAGCATCATTTTGCATCTCAGTCCTCTTCCAAAACCAAAAATGGACACCCTCCCTCTAGACTCCTCCAGCAGGAGAGCGATCAATCAAACCTTGCGCCCCCTCTATTGAAATTTCCTGGATACGCCCCTGGTATAGTATGCTTCTTACACGTTTACTCACGCCTTAGCGAACTTAGGTGTGCTCGTCTTCGTAAGCATGGATTTGTACTCATAATCACCGCATAGAACCCAGCAGATGCATAACATAGTTAAACCAGTGGCGTAGCCAGAATTTCTCTGACGGGGGGGGGGGGGGGTGGGGGGGGCATGCGGGGATCGTCGATCTGGGGAGGGGTCTAAAGGGAGGGGCTGAAAAATTAGATGTCCTTGCGTGCAATCTGGTGTTACATGTGCCACCTTTGAAGTAAAATTTGGGTTCAAAAATTACACACTTTAGGTACTAAAAAATCGGCACTGGTGAGGGAGAATGGCCCAACGCCCCTCCCAAATACGTGACTGTAGTTTACATCTCTGATCAACCTTGCTAATACTCATACCATTGTAATGAAGGTCTCGAGACTGGTTTCGGTGTCGATACCGGTCCCGACGAGACCAGTTTTTACACAGCCTATGTCTCTGTCTCAGAATGCGAACTTTTCGATGATTTAACTGGTCTCCGACCGAGACTTGATATTTTTGTAAGTCGTTAATAACAATTTGAGAAGTACACACTCATGAGGAACCTTTTCAATGTAAAATTATTCTGTGTTTGTGATGTTGTTTTCAGACTTGGTCCTTGCTACTTACTACACAAGAACCTGCCTTTATGGATATACAGACGAGTATAAATTTACCAAGGAAGTATGAATGGTACTCTCAGCATTAAATTCTCCTAGGTTTTAATCCCATCTTTTGGCAAATATCTTTTTCAAAGTAAAGACATCCACCACACAGTTTAAATATACACTACACAGTTTATATAAGCACTACAGTAATGGATGTACTAGCTATGTACCAGCATCATGCTATAGCATTGTTACCTTTCTAAGATTAAATACACACAGCCACAGAGATAATTTTTTATTTGTATCAGCGTCCTCCCCTATTACCCGGCGGAACGAACTCTGTTTGCTCACTCTTCAGCTTCCCAAACCACCGAGACTGAACAAGAAATATGCCGTACAGCCTGGTACGTAGGCAACCTCCCAGTGGAACACATATAAGGAGATATGGTATAATTGTGCTCCCGAAACCTGCCCGCCTATCAGCAGAAATGTGATCTATGACAATGGTTAAAGCAAACGTACAATGAACAGAAGAAAACAGGATCGTATTGTTTTGCTACAATGTAACCTTTGTGTTTGGTTTTACAATAAATGTAAATGTTGTTGTGAAAATAATATAAAATCTTTTATTTAAAATGACAGGTCTCGAAGTTTGGTCTCTGACCTTACACAGAGGTCTCTGCCTCGTTCTCTGATCTCTCGGTCTCTAGAGCTGGGGTCTTGGTCTCATTCTTGGATGCAGTGGCGTCAACTACAACATAAGCCTAAACTATAGTACACTTGACACTAGACTCACATACTTGCGAGTATGGCTTTGTATTCATATGCCTCCTCTTCAGATTTTGATGAAAGTTGGGCATTGCTCCTAATGCAAAAGCTTATTCTGGCATTCATGAAAAGGATGTGAATTTCTACTCACCACCAGTGACAACTCACCTGCACTTAAGCTCATGACGTTGTAGTCACATTGCAAGCATGACACTCATACTCACAACCAGAAACAATGCACCTGCACCTGTACTCATGACATTGTACTCATATTGCAAGTATGACACTCATACTCACAACTAGAGACAATGCACCCGCACCTGTACTCATGACATTGTACTCACACTGAAAGTGTGGTACTTGTACTCACAACCAGAGACAATGCACCTGTACTTGTACTCATGACATTGTTCTCACACTACAAATCTGCTTCGAAGTAACTTGTAGTAATGAGTCTAGGGCGACGATAAGTGGTATCAATTCACAACAGACAGGGAATCGTGGCAAGCAAGCTTTATGGGGTCCCCAGAGGCGCTATCAAATGGACCGGGTGTGGGGCATTTGCCCCCGTTATGGCCTGCGCCCTCACTTGACCCCAAGTGATCTCCCATACGCAGGTTAACAGTTTAGAGGAACAATGCGAGTGTAAATTTTGCCCCAAGTTCCTCCCCCTGTTGAAATTCATGGTGGCGCCACTGGGGGTTGCGTCAGCATCTTCGTGAACTTGGCGGCACTTTACATAAATGCTTAGTACAAAGTGTGCATCCAAAAGTTCAACACACAATATGTGCTTAGCGAAAGTGAATGCAAATTCAATCCGAGTAGGAGAGTGCGTGGTGCAAAAAGTCCCGTATGTGCGAAATTTAGGGGTGTGGCTTGATGAGCACCTAGACATGCAGCTACATAT
>WURT03090063.1:0-12751 GCA_009936505.3 Holothuria glaberrima | reverse complement strand
GTGTCTATGGTTGTGAGTACAATGTCATGAGTGCAAGTCTAGTGTCTATGGTTGTGAGTACAATGTCATGAGTGTAAATATAGTGTCTATGGTTGTGAGTACAATGTCATGAGTGCAAGTCTAGTGTCTATGGTTGTGAGTATAATGTCATGAGTGTAAGAATAGTGCCTATATTTGTGAGTATGATGTCATTGTTGTATAAAGTACAAGTATAGTGGGTATACATTATCATGAGTATTACAGAGTGCAAGAACAGTTCCTATGGCTATGAGTACAATGTAATGGCATGGGTATACATATCGTTGTTGTTGCCACTGCCGTCATCTTTATTGGATTAATAAAGCGCCAACAATACTGGGAGGTAATCAAGGTACTGTACAGAGTTAAAGCATCCATGAAAAGAACAAAGGATAAAAACCAAAAGAATATTTAAAAGAAAACATGGAACGAGCTAAACAACATGCACCATGCAGATTTAAAATACTTCCCAAAATAAAGATGATAAAAATAAGTAAAGCTATTTTTAAAGTCAAAATGGTTTCACATGTGTGGATATTGACAGTAAACTTTTGCAGAGCTGTAAAGGAAAAGCCCATTCTCATAGTTTAGAGCAGTGGTTCCCCTCCTTTTCCACCTCATACAGTAGCAGCCATCACCATATGGGATTGGGCAAATGCCCCTTTCTACTCCCTTGTCCCTTCCAAGTACTACAACAAATGGAATGAAAAAAGTTGAAGCACATGTTGGAATGAAAGGTATGCATACAGCCCTTGCAGGTGTGGGCCTGGCCCTGGCCCAGAATGGTACAAACAGACAAATGTGTTACTGGGTCTTCCTTTTGTGATGGCAGATTCATAACCTGGGATGATCAATAGTGTGAAGCCTTCATTGAAGTCAAGGGCTGAGAAACAGTTCACTAAAAGAGGGGAACATTTGGAGATTCTTGCATGGTGTGAAGAGTTCACCAATGTACAGGGAGTCTAGAAACCCTCCTTAGCTACCCCTTAAAGGGCAATGTCCCAGTGAGGGACCAGGGTTGAAGCCCCCTGAAGTTCAGCAGTATTTATGAAAATTGTCAGCATAAAGACTAATGAAGCATTTTAAATCCCCCTTTGCCTATTTGTATTTGAGTAGTATCAAATGGAAGGTATCGTCGATTCTGCGGTTCTCTTGTCTCATGGGTGGGAAGGAGGATGATAGTGGCTGCATGGGGCTTTGGAAGATGTATGCTACTCAATGTGTCGTATACAGGAAATTATTACAGATTACCCAAATTAGTATGGCAAAAAACAACATTTTCAGGGCAACATTTTAATACCTTACTTCCTTATGATAGACCCACCTGGCTTGTCAACCCCCCACATAAGTTGCAAAAAAGCCGCCAGGGGACGATACTGCCTCATTGGGAACCACTGACATGTGGGTACAGGGTATGAGTACAAAGCCCATTATACATACTTCTAGTCATTGATTGCTAAATGAAGTCAACCTTTTACCATCCGTTTATCAAACTTCGTGCTTTTATGTCTTCATTATACAAATCAAATTGTGGAAAGTAATAGGACCAGGGAAATGTTTATGTAGCTGGGAATCATCAAATGTGAAAATGGCTTGACAAGCAATCTAGTGAACACTTTTCCAGAATGTATGGTGAGGTTATCAGTGATAATATCCCTGTCTTTCCTGCTTAATGAATAAAATAGCAAAATTATTATCAATTTTTGCAGATTTTTTTTATGAGATTTAGATAATCTCAGGTTACAAATTTGTCCCACCCTACTAGTCATTTCCTGCAAGCTAGTACACATGATTTATTTGACAGCTGTTACCACAAATCCACTCTGCTTGGTCAGTTATAAGTCTTCAAGGAAAGGGTGGAGTTCATGAGGGCAGACTTCCTCATTACAAAGGCCAAAAAAAGCAGAAGCAACATTTTATCATCTCTCCTTATTCCAGTATCCCAGACCCACAAAGAGCTTCCTTTCCCAGCAGAAGCAACATCCCACGAGCTGCACTCCTTAGATTGACAGTCACTTTCAAAATGTTATCTGGTCTTTAGCTCAAGTACTCGGCTGAGCTATTGTTATATCAACATCTGACTTCAAAACAACTGCCACTTTTAGACCATGTGTATGAAACATTGTAATGTAAACCTCAATACCTGAGACAGAGTCTTCCCTTTCCAAGACTGAGACACTGCTTCATATACCAGGAACTTTCCAAATGAAGTTCTATTTGGCTTTTAACACAGTACGTTGAACCTAACCTCCTTGTTCTGCAAAACATGCCACATGTAATTTCAAGTCTCAAAATGGTGATATTGTATGAAGTGTTGCCTTCAGCACTTTTCATTGTGACATCATTCATGACAGTGTGGTAACATACATAACTTCATCATGGGGTCCTCACTAGGAAAATTTTTAAGTGTAACACTCCTGGCATCTAGCAGATATAATTGACGAGAGACACTAGACTTGTTGATTCCATTTTTGATTCCTTGCCGAAGGCCGAAGGAATCTATGCGATGGTGATGTTGTGTGTGTGTGCGTGGGTGTGTGTGTGTGCACTCACAAACATGTCCTTAGCGGGTACCGAGGCAGCAGGCTCGAGCTACTCTCTCGCATGTCTTTCCTAGCTCACGCGCCGCTCGAAACTGGAGTAGCTACCCGAAAATTCGGCCACTGCAATGAGAAGTCACGCATGGCTGCACGTGCCTGCCTTGCAGCGCAGCCCGCCCTCAAGCACATAGCTCACCTCGAATACTTCGTGGGCAGCTTCGCTGCTTTGCAATTTCCTTGCATTCCCTACCGGGTCCTTTCCTAGTACCCCGTAAGGCATTGGATGTGTGTGTATGTATGTGTGTGTGTGGATCCAACATTTCATATAAGGTGAGGACATTTTCTGTTCAAGATGAGGTCCTCAGGTGTCTGAACAATAGATTTCACATGTCCTCAGGTTTGTGAACAATAGTCTATTGTCAGGGTTAGGGTTAAGGAAGCAAACACAAGGAAAGAATAATGAGGTCCTCTGCTTGATAGAAAAAAACCTGTATGTGTATGTATGTGTATGTATGTGTGTGACGCTTTGGCTTGTAAACACTCAAGAGCGGTAGCCTGGGTAATCTGATATTTGACATGTAGATAGCCCATATTGAGTAGATGATTCCTATTGTTTTTGGTGGAGGTCAAAGGTCATTTGGGGCCACCAAAGGTAATTTAGTGAATTTCCTTTAGTAGCTGTAACTCGGTGTCCATTGTTCAGATTGAGTCATAATTTCAGGATAAGATAGATTGGTAGGAGGTGGAAATATTGCAACATAAACCCCATTAATCTGAAAGGGTCAAAAGGTCAGAAAGTGATGTTTTATTCATATCTCGCCAACAAAACATTTTAGGGGGATAGCACAATGGAAAGTTTTGTTCGTCTATGTGAAGTGCACGTGATGACCTACTTTGACCTCAGTTGACCTCATTTGACATTTTGACCCTTGTGGTTTTTTTGTGACACCTGGATTTGTCTTGTTGAGACAAACCAAAAAGGCAATTAAACTACTCTCCTACTATGCTCCTAACTCAAGTTATTGTCATTTTAGTGAAAGGTCATGAGTGTGTGTTGGTAATGCATTATAATGTGAGGTATGTAGTGCCATAACTCAATAACCAAGTGATAAAGGAGGATGGCATAATGAAAAGTTGTGTTCATCATGTGAAGCGCATGTGATGACCGACTTTAACCTCATTTGACCTTCTGACCTCTGTGGTTTTATTGTGACGCCTGGGTTTGTCTTGTTTAGACAAACCAAAAAGGCAATTATACTACCCTCCTATGATGCTCCTAACTTAAGTTATTGACATTTTAGTGGAAGCTAGGTCATGACTGTGTGTATGTTACTCATTGAAATGCAACATGTGAGGTGCGATTCCTATAACTGAGCAATCAATTTTTTGATTTGGGTCACGAGATTTCAAAAGGTAGACCTTATTAACAAGATATCTTAAATACCATAACTGTGAGGGATCTCATGCTTGTCATGTAGGTGATTCATGTTTGTAACAAAATGTCATATGGCAAGGAATCACTAAGCCTTTTGGCATTCTGGTTTTCTCCAATTTATTGCATACAAATTTGAAAGTTCATCTTAAGGAAAACACTTTTTATCTTTTTCATCCTCAATTAAATTTAGTTTTCAAATGCCCCTCTGTCCCCTCCCCCAGTTGCAAAAATGCCCTCCAGTGGGCAATATAATTGCTACCACTAGTTAATAGTGTCTGTGCTTTTGACCACATTGTCATGAGAATGTGTTTGTCTATGAATGTTAGTACATTGTCATGAAAACAGGTACAAGTGTTGTGTTTCTATATTTGTGAGTGCAAGAACAAGCTGTTTTACAAGTGTGAGTTTAATGTCAGTGAACATCAAGGTGTAAATCTGAAATCTGTGAGTACTCTTATGAGAACAAACAAATTTTTATAAGTACATGCAATTGGGCCAAAGGGAAGTACAAGTACTGTACACACTCTCTGCAAGCCAGGTTTGGAGCGTGAGTGAAGGTCTCTTTTTTGAGAAATTGGAAAACCCTTGATAGTTGCACTATATTGCCTCGATGTAAGATTAAGATGACTGTTTTACCTTTTGAAATCATGAATTTAAAAAGTATATATTTGCCCTGTCTCAGCAATGTATTAAATGAATGCTGCCATTTTCCTTGTTCCTTCACAGAAATACAACAAACCCCTCTTCACTAGTGGCTCCTACCTTGCGCTGTACTACAAGAAAAACCGCAAACAGTTTAATGCCAAGCAGGTAGGTGTAAGAGAAAGTGTTATAAAATGTTTATCAACATTGGGTCATTTTATATGCCTTAAGTTTCATCTGAAGAAACAGAGTAGCATAGTTTGTGAGTTCAAGTCCAACCTAGGGGCCTGTGATGTGTTAGTCCAACCTGGGGGTCTGTGATGTGTACGTCCTACCTGAATGGGGGTGGGGGGTGTGATGTACATGTCAGTCCTTCCTGTGGGTTGTGATGTATTTTTGAGTAAGACACTTCACTTTACCTGCTCTAGTCCACCTAATTAAACTAGCTACTAGCTGCTGTAAGGGGGTTGCTTAGCACTGGCATTCCATTTGGGGGAGTGTTTTTCTTTTTCTACTGTATGTTCCATGTCAGTAAAGCTGGAGATAAGCACAGGCCATATAAGTCACAAGAGCTTGGGAGGGTTCTTACACTCTGAAGATTTCACATGAAAGTTAGACCACTTTTATTTGAAATTGTTCTGAAAGTATTATGGTCTACATTTTCACCTTGTACTACAGAGACACATTCTGCAGAACCCTGCCTTGGTGGTGTAGGGGTTTTCTTCAATGTAACGGCATTGCTTTTCTCTATTTTGTGTACAAGACATGTTTACTGTAAGGTTCATTGTATCAACAATTGTATCTCAGTTCATGCTTCTTACATACACTGGTAGCATGCATGGTCAGCATGGCAATAGGAAATGAACTGACATCACACGTGAAAAGCTCTTAAAATTCCTTAATTGAAGCTGACAGTTGAGACTGTTACAGGGAGATCTGGATACAGATAAAGAGTGCCATTCAAAGATGGGGTTGAGACTAGTAAGCTCCCAGATTTTGGCATTTTTCAAGGGTAATTTTACAGTGCTCTTTGGGACATATAGTGATAATTTTTTGAAGAAAAACTCCAAACTGAATGGCCATGATGTAGAGATGGTTCCATAAAGGCTTATGGTGGCTATGTAATGTGGTACATTTCTATTTGTCATGGAAAGAGGTGATTTTTTGGAGCTTTAATATAATGTTCTTCGTGCAAGGTCAAGTTTGCTTTACTGTTGCAGTTGCATCTGTCTTTATCTACTCGGCCAGAGCACTGGTCATCTAAAATGAACAAGTAAGCTTCATTAGCAAGTATTTATTAAGCGTGTATTCAGCATGTATAATGCTTTACTTTATTCAGAATGTTTCTATCTATATTTGAGCAAACTACTAGCCAAGCACAGCCTGAGTTTCTTTAGCAAGTTGAATGGCCACTTTCATTTTGAGGTAACTTTGAAACAGAGAGTAAGGTTGATTGACGGCAGCCGACGTAACTTCCAACATCCTGTGTACAATTTCCAACTGTCCATACAGCTATAAAAGAGAGTTCATTAGCCCTTTTGCAGGAACTAAGAAAAGTTCATTGTCTCTGAAGAAATATGTATGCTTGCAGGAAAGGATACCCTTCATTTGTGTTCCAATGGCTTTTTTATTCCACTTGGTAAAGTTGAAGGACATTTCCACGTATGTCGGGTTACTGCATGTCTAGGGATCTCTTTAAGTTGCAACTTACCTGGATGCAGTCCTTAAGATACAAAACAGTATATTAAAGCTGACTATTTTAAGACTAGTTATTAAGCTTTGAGGTACCTGCAGGTTTTCATAATATTAACTGTTAGCAATTTTTAGAGTGTGTAGCTTCCATCCATAGCAGTCTTGTATTAAATACCTGTACATTCTGGTAAATCCAGTTTTATAATAATTTCTGCAAAGGCATCTCTCAAACAGCACATAAAGAATACCTACTTTTTTTTCTGTTTGCCATTTCCATTCAATACCCAATTGCAACCCTTTCATTTGCTGACATTTGTAATAAGTTGAAAAAATGAACAGCCCAAAGCCTTTCAACCTTTGGTCCTTTTCTTGATTCCTTGCCTAAGGCAGGCAAGGAATCTATGCGATGGTGATGTCGTGTGTGTGTGTGCGTGTGCGTGTGTGTGTTTGTATATGTGACGCTTAGCTTGTAAACACGATATCTCAATATAGCAATGACTGACACTTTTCAATTGTGGTATATAGATTTGTCATGTTGAGAGGAAGAAGCATATTATTTTTGGTGGAGGTCAAAGGTCATTTGAGGTCATCAGAGTTCAGAAGCCGAAAACCGTGTAAACACGTCATCTGTAGATAGCAATGACCGACCCTTTTGATATTTGATATACAGATTTTTCATGTTAGGAAGAAGAACCCTATTATTTTTAGTGAAGGTCAAAGGTCACTTGAGGTCAGCCAAGGTTAAAACTGCAAAAAAATTGTAGATGGCTTGTAAACACGATATCTCGAGGTAGGAATGATGGACACTTTTCATATTTGGTATATAGATTTGTCATATTGAGAGGAAGAATGCTATTGTTTTTAGTGCAGGTCAAAGGTCATTTAAGGTTACTAGAGGTTAAACTGCAAAAACCTTGTAAATGGCTTGTAAACGTGATATCTCGAGATAGGAATGACTGACACTTGTCATATTTGGTCTATAGATTTTTCATGTTATGAAGAACCCTATTGTTTTTGGTGGAGGTTAAAGGTCACCAGAGGTCAAAAGCTGAAAACCTTGTAAACACGATATCTGGAGATAGGAATGACCAACACTTTTCATATTTGGTATATAGATTTGTCATGTTAAAAAAGAACCCTGTTTTTGGTGGAGGTTAAAGGTCATTTGAGGTCAGCCAAGGTTAAACTGCGAAAACCTTGTAAATGGCATGTAAACACTATATTCCCAGGTAGCAATGACTGAAACTTTTCATGTTTGGTGTATAGATTGTTTATGTCGAGAGGGAGAATGCTATTTTTTTTGGTGGAGGTCAAAGGTCATTTGAGGTCACCAGAGGTAAAAGCAGAAAAACTTTGTAAACACTACATCTCAAGGTAGAAAGCTTGGATAGATGACATATGTAGTATGTGGATGTGTTGTGGTGAGAAGATGAACCCTATTGTTTCTGGTGGAGGTCAAAGGTCATCTGGGGTCATGGGAGTCAAACACTGAAAACCTTGTTAACAAGATATCTCAATGTAGGAAGCTTGGATAGATTTCGTAATTGGTATGTGCATGCCTTATGGTGAGAAGAAGAACCATGTTGTCTTTGGTGGAGGTCAAAGGTCATCTGGGGTCACCTGGGGTCAAAGTCTGAGAACCTTCTTAATACGATTTCTCAGTGTAGAAAGCTTGGATATATTTCATACATGGTACATGGATGCTTTATGGTTGGAGGAAGAACCTTTACGTTTTGGGGAGGTCAAAGGTCATCTAGGGTCATTAGAGGTTGAAAAGCAACATTTCCCAAGAATTCCCAAGAAAATCCCAACATTTTCAATGTCAAGGAATCACTAAGCCTTTGGGCTTTCTGGTTAGTGGAAAGTTACAAAGAAAGTCCTTGGTGGACTATGCAAAACATGATTTTATATTGTCTACCATTTACCACAAAGGAAGCTGTGTGACATGCCTGACATATTCTTACAGGCAGAATTCGGAGATTTATGGCTGGAAAATAAGCTATGCCTGTCTGTCATTCACTGATTTATTATGATTTGTGTGAGACAGATCATGGGCCAATTTGATTAAGGTTTGAAGCTACGAGTGTTAATGCCAATATCCTTTGCTAAACTATGAATCCATAGCAATTTAGCATCAATTTCTGCTGTAAATTTCACTCAACTTGAAATGATCAGTTTTGTATCACATAGTTTAATAGGTCTCTTTCAATGA
This sequence comes from Holothuria glaberrima, assembly GCA_009936505.3. NCBI lineage: Eukaryota > Metazoa > Echinodermata > Holothuroidea > Aspidochirotida > Holothuriidae > Holothuria > Holothuria glaberrima. The sequence goes on along the minus strand of WURT03090063.1, from coordinate 4,212 downwards.
CTTTCAGCAATGGCTGTTGTAGCAGCTGCAAAGAAATGAACTCATTGCTATCGCTTTTTAATATAGGAAAAATCATTGCTGTTGTCATTAGCAATGATTCAAGTTATAGCGTGATGTAGCAAACATCATTAAAATTGATGTAACTTGTGAAATCAGCCCCAGATTTGCAAATTCATGCTTTTATATTTATTTGTCTCATGTAACTGCTGGAGTAATCATGGTATACATATGGTTTGGAGTCATTTTGTTAATGAATATTGGCACACCCAGACTTGTTCTTCAAGGGGGTCTATGTGGTGCAGAGAGTTTGAGCAGATGGCAAACTTATGTGTTTAAGTTAAATTATACTGATGCCGTACATATACGCAGCCTGTTATGCACACATATTTGGTTCATATGTGTATGAATGTACTTACATGTATGGACTATACTTGCCGTATGTATGGTTACCATGAATTTGGCAAATATTCATATGAGGTACATCAAAATATTGATTTTCTGTTCTCCTAAGAGAAGATGAAGTTGTCTTATACACATAGATGTAAGCAATTTAACTCATGTATTGACCTAAAACTGGTAGTGCTGAAATCATTTCTTAATCTTTGAGGTACTTCAAATTCATTTTGGTAAACATTCTCTCATGAAGCAGATGTTGATAAGTCCAGTTAGCTGCCCTGCCAACTTCCAAAATTGAGGACCATGAGATTTTCATTAAAAAACACTAGAAATGATACCATAAACCTAGAGATTGGAAATATGTCCTGTTTAGTACCATGACAATTTTTTTTATCACTGGGCAGATAACAGGTGATGGGAGGTGGCGGAGGGGGCCTGTTCAGGCAAAGGACTAACCTTACAATTTTGTTAAGCTTGTCAACATGACTCACTTAAATTGATAAAAAAAGGGTTATGTCTCATGGAGGAGGGGGTATATCTCCTAGGGTGGGGGTTGGGAGATGTTCCTTCATTTTGCCATTTGCACAAATGACAACAAGAGCATATTAGTCATGTGAGACTGAACTGAATTTACAGAATGTAGTATATAACGTTTCAGGTCGCTTGCTTTTAGTGACATGCATATTCATGAGTTTCATGGGGGCATGAAAACATCTGAAGAGTGAACTTTGTCAACAATAGTTATGATCATTGCACTGATGCATACATATGTTTCATTTCTGTCCTGGAAATTCTGCTGTTTTGTTTTGATTCCATGGTCACACACTTTGTTATAGGTATGGAGTTTCATCTTTCAGTTTTAATGATATTCTGTAGCTTTCCTTACAGAGTATTACAAGGCCAAGAATTCGTTTACTGTAGCTTCTTTATGCTGACATTTATTGCAATATCTCATTCTCTATGTATTTAGGTCTTGCAGTCATTTCACTTCCTCAATAAATATATTAAGTTCACTTCACCTGCATTATCCATAGACTGGTACTATCTTGAATGTTTAATTGGGATATGGCCTAGATAAAGTATGGTGACTCTTGCCTGTACATTGTGGAAAAATAGTCTACTTATTCATTGATATGCATCATGTAGTAGTTTTGCTACATTCCAAGAAACTTGAAATGGCTAATGATTTCTACTTGATCATCACCAATGCTGCATTGTAATATACCATAGTATTATATGTCCTATAATATCCTGATAAATGAATTTCTTAAACTAATATTCATATTTTGCCAAACTCCCATAACTTAACAAATACAACTCAAGATTATTTCAGTGTCTTTTCAGAGTCCATTTAAGCAAGGAAAGTGGCTTACAATAGCTAATTATGCTTTTTTTTCTATTTGGGAAGGTGGGAAAAGTAAAAAATTTTGTTTTAGTTTTTGTCTTAAAAATTCTTGAAGTTTGGGTGTGTGCACATGTCAGTTGACTCTACATCCACAGTCACAATCTAGGAAAGTAACAGTAGATCACATTTAAAGAGGCCAAGCCATCATTATGAAAAAATGAATATCATTGTTTCAAAAGTGTGAAAACCATGTCCACATGAAGAAAATTTGAATCAGGCTTGTAGCCAGAAATTTGCCAAGTAGGGGGCAAAGCTTGTAGGCAAACTATCTAAGTGTAGTGACACCATAGTTTGTGGCAAAGCGCCAAGAAAACTTTGGCCAAAATGCCTCCCAGATTGCTGAAAATGGCACTTCCCAGGCCTCGTAAGTTGCATCTAAACTTTTTCTACATTGAGTTAGGCTACCAGCGATATCATAAAAAAATCGTTAAAAAAATACAAAAAAATTTTCTCAGGGGGTCGCCCCTTCCCCCCTCCCCCCCTTTGCCCCCTTTGCCCCCTTCCCCTTGGCTACACGCCTGATTTGAATGATCTATCTTAACCAAGACAACTTCGTAAAACCACATCTAACAACTAACATCCAAGACAACTCATATCGAGCATGCAGTCATATTTTCATGTGTAGTAGGACTGTAGGTATGGGTATGTGTGTAAAGTATGTTGTGCGGTTGTAACTCATAAAGGAAACTTCTGGTGAGCACCACATCTGACAGATATGACTGAGTTTTAAAAACCACCATTGTGGAGGTAGCTGGTTATTTTGGTGGTGTTCAGCTGCAGCTGGGTCCATTGTGTGCCACAGCACTGTGATTCTGACCGTGATAAATATGCCATGATGACAAAAGCAGTGTGGGAAATGAAAATTAGTCCTTCCACTTTTTAATACAGATTGTCCCAATTAACACCCACATCATCATTCATTCACAGACTAGAGCTATCAGAGAACTGTTACAATATGGAAGGCAGCTACTGCTATTCTATACACAGCATGTGTAAAAGGACACACTAGCTCATTCTTCAGTAGACTCTAGGCTGTGAGTAATACTGTAGCTTCTTCTCAGTAAGGTCGGTCTCCCCTATCCACCCCTTCCATGCTAGTTAGCATGGTGTCAAGAACCACACTTAAGTGTTCCCATTTAAAGGAGGGGTTTAATTTACTGTTGATGTGACTAAGAGGAACTTAATCTATACTCCCCTACTATACTCTGCTGAAAGATCCATTTCATTCAGATGTTTGGTTCTCACGATATTTAGTTACTGCATTTGTAGCCCAAGTAAACATGAAGCTGCCATGAGGTATGTTCGTTTCTTTATTGTGCAATCTATTACTTTAACTTTGAAAAAGAGAGGGTTATAAGTTTCCCATAGGAAATGTAAAGTTTGCAAGACTCCCATACCATACATTCACATTCTGAAAGCATGTGATACAGTATGTAGGACAAATATAGGTTACCATGTTTTAACAAAGTAACTCAAAACTTGATTAATGCGGGGTAAAAATGTGCTTGCTTGAAGTTCACCTTGTGTTTAAGTGTTTTTCTTTCATTGTCTATCATTTCAAGAACCACAGAGGGGAACTGGAAGAAAATTTGCAAATATGTCAAAACTAGACTTTAGCTTAACACTTCTTTGAAGCACACTAGTTATGAAACATCTATACAGTCATTCATTGAAAAAGTAGGGCTATTTGGATCAGAGATGTGTCATAATGTGTTAGATAGCTGTGGCAATTCTAAACATACCATGTAGGCCTATAACAGACACTCTCTGTGTTATGGGTTTTTATCCTGGCCGGGTCAGACTTTAAAAATGGAACCTACTGCTAGGATCCTGGTGCTCAGCATAAGCAATGGAGTAGGGAAAATTTAGCAAGAGAGCCACAACTGGAAAAAAAGGCCGTGGCCTCCCTGACTTAAGCCATGTGGTTAGTAGAACATGAGCGGTAAAACCTCATCTAACTGTCTGTCATATTTCAATGCATATCTCAAGAAGGGTAACTCCAAGGGATCTCATACTTGGTATGTGGATTGCCCATATTGAGTAGATGATCCCTAGTGTTTTTGGTGGAGGTCAAAGCTCATGTGGGGTCACCAGAGGTCAAAACATCAAAACCTTGTAAACACGATATCTTAAGAAGCGTAAGTGTTAGGGATCTTATACTTAGCATGTGGATTGCCCGTATTGAGTAGATAATCCCTATTGTTTTTGGTGGAGGTCAAAGGTCATCTGGGGTCACCAGAGGTAAAATAGTGAAAACCTTGGAAATTGCTTGTAAACATGATATCTCCAGAAAGGTAAATGTTAGGGATCTCATATGTAGCATGCAGATTGTTAATATTGAGTAGATGATCCCTATTGTTTTTTGTGGAGGTCAAAGGTCATGTGGGGTCACCAGAGGTCAAAAGGTAAAA
>WURT03090062.1:0-31191 GCA_009936505.3 Holothuria glaberrima | reverse complement strand
ATACATACATACATACATACATACATACATACATACATACATACATACATACATACATACATACATACACACACAATGAATACGGGAATATAGGTGCCTTCAACAACGTCCTTAGGGTGGAGTGAGGACTACAATCCCTTTTAAATTCAAAGAGAGGTATCATAATCATATACAGTAACCCCTTCATAAAATCAGATCGGTCATATCAGTTTGCTCGTAATCGTTAAAGGCAATCACGAATGGACTAAAATATCACTTAAGTATCTTTAACTATCTTACCTTTGCTGCGTTATACACGCACCGTATCCCATTTGCCTTATTATCAAGAACGGCTGTGGTTTCTTTGTGGCCATCGTTTCCCATACCACTTGGACAAGGACCGCTTTGGGCCGATTGCTGAAACGGGGCTTTAATACTGCCACAAGACGAGGAAGAAGGAGCGCGTGGATATAATGAGGAAACCTAAGACTCCCCGGACAAGGAGCCTGGTACAGGAAACAATAGTTACTCTGAAAAATCGGGGTAGTTGGAATTTCCAATCGGGGGTGGGGTTGGAATTTCCTGGTCAAATGCAGTCTGTGTAAGAGCACATACGCCACACTTCGCAGTTACGGATAAAGGCAAGCACTGGTTGTTTCGCAAGTTCTTGCACAAGAACTAACCTGTGAAGACCTGTAGGGGCCTGCGTGAACTTTCATCGACAACATTTTTGCGTTTTTTATAGACCGCCATAGAAAATGCGTCCCTGGATTCACGGCGGACCTCAACCCCCCCCCCTCCTCCATTTTTCGTTGACAATACTGAAAGTTTTATTGTCCAAATTATGACTGTAGGGTCCTCAGAAATTGAATGTAAGGGCTTCTCGTCACATTTTTGAGGACCCCGTGTTACACTCTTTGTCGTGCATGTGAAGGAAACTCAATAACCCCCTACCCTATTATCCACACCCAACTATTTAGAAAAGGTAAAATTGTGTTTTTTTGTTTTCTTATCTGTTTGCATTAAATGTCATCTGATGATAGTTAAATGATAAATTATAATGCTCACAAAAGAACTTTTAGGATCTCGTTTCTGGTCCCTCCTAAAGGGTTACTCCTAGACCCCCTCCCCCAGGCGATAAGGGCCTCTAAGCCCCATGCCCTTGAGAGAACTCTTCGTCGTATAGAGAGCGTCCTCGCGACACCTTTGCTGCCGTTAGACCGTTGGACTTTATACATCCTCCCCACTTCCGAATATAGAACGCCACCTCTGTTGAGCAATAACTGTAATGGTAGCACACCACCAATTATTCCTCCATTGACTTACACACTAGTCTGGGTCCATTTCGTGGCCCCTGGACCCTTGTAGAAGTTTTCAACGGGCACAAGCTACCCCTCGTATTAATGCTGACGAAACGATTTCAAATTTGTGTACCATGACCGTAGAGATTGAGCCAGAAGGGCCTGTATAATAGAGTGGTGGTTCCTGTTTTTTTTTACTCATTCAAATGCCGTTTTGCATAGCGGAAGTTATATTGCAAAAAGTGCCTGAAATACTTTCAATTTTGCAGAATGAGTACTTCAACTACTTTCCTACCACATGCACATCACAAATTGAACACATTGCTTCATTAACATGGTCTAAACTGTCCCCCAGTAATTTTGTCTATGGTGTTAAATTCGTAGGGTAAACTCCTCCGCTGGGGTTCCTCCCTCTCCCTCTCCCTCTCCCTCTCTCTCTCCCTCTCTCTCTCTCCCTCTCCCTCTCCCTCTCCCTCTCTCTCTCTCTCGACGCAGTATAGTCAGCTCAACATGAAATTTATAAATTCTGTTTAAGAACCCCAGAATTTGCCGATGAAAAATGGCCTGTTTACTTCGTGAGCCGGATTGGATCTCTCCCGGGTGGTAGGCCTATGTGGTCCGCGAGTCGCCATTTCTGAACCCAGGTTGTAGCCCCTCATTTAGTTAAAAACTAGCGTCCTGAGTATAACTTCCTCATGGCCATATGCACATTACTTTATGTGAACTGTCTGTCATGCATTACATTGGACTATTGACTGCCCAAGTCATCAATAACCAACCAGAGTGACGCTACTGTTTGAATTAATGTCAATCAAAGTGAAGTCACCAATTTGTCAGAGAGGTGTGGGGATATTCCTTAATATGTTTGGGGGAAATGCAGCATACCCTTTAAAGCTGCTTTTCACTTCACCCCAAACATGTTTAGGAACCATGGGTACTTACGTCCGTAAGTGGTGATGGCACTTTGATTGACATAACCCTAAACAATAGCTTCCATTTTAAATCAGTCTAATAGACGTGTTGGGAAATTTTCCACGCAATGCATGACGGGAATGGGTCAAAGGTGAAGTGTACCACGCTAACAGTGTCCCAGCCGTGATATAGTTCCTATATCCTACTCTATGGTCCAAAAGCCGGTATTGTATTCATGCACTGAGCATGTAGAGTTTTTGCCCGTTGTAATGGTACACCTGAACTTGTGACTCGACCGGAAGTACCGAATATCACAACACGTCTTGTCAAAGATGGCAAGTGCAGATTAGTGGAATGTGATGAAGAATCTCCCATTACATTGGCAGGTCACATTTCAGTAATATTAACGTCATACACTGTAGTGTACACTCTAAAAACGCATTGAACCGAAAAAGGATCAAATATTTGACCAGTTTCGGTTCGAAAGTAACCATTTACTGTCCAAGGCCTGAACCAAGTGTAGTCAAACATTTGACCAGATCTCGGTTCAGTGCCCGTTTGAAAGGATTCGGTTCAAATCTGAACCCGGCGCTTTTACTATGTACTCAGCAGAATGTAATCATTGGCCATTTTGTTATCAAAATTCAGTGCAGAATAATTTCGTCTGGTATGTGCAGTAGACAAGTGGATAGATATTTCGCTTTTAACTTGGATGAAGGTTTAAAGGGGCTCATTGAGTTAACATCGATTATTTTTGGGACAAGTTTGAAGAAAATCATTGCATGATAATGCTTCTAATTAGCCTCATTAGTCATGTTTTTCTTCCTTCAGTCACTGGAAATGTGAGAAATTGTATTGTTTTTGTGGAAAGGGATTGCATATGATTACTACAAAATGGTAAAAAGGGTCTGGTCACAAAGTTGTAATAAATGAAGATAATCATTAATTACCCTATCATAGCCATTTCAGTTGTGAGTCAGATGTGCAGAATCTCTTAGTTTGATCATTTACCATCAAGATGTGAGTAAATCTCAACAGGTGTGAAAAAATCATGAATTTTGTGAACCAACTCAATAAGCCCCTTTAAGAAGTAAACTTTTTGGGTAAGGTAATTGACCCTTTAATTAAAACCGCATTGGCGGACTATTATTGGTACCGTCTCGAATACAAATTTGGCAAAATACCGGACGAGGCGAATCCTATTCTAACACCGAAAATGTGTGAAAAACTTCATTTTCATCAGTTGTTACGTTTACTGACCGTGTGTTGTGGAATAACAGGTTAGTGTTTAACCAATCAGAATGAAGGATTCTCAATAATGGATGGCTAGAGGTGGTAGAATTCAACTTTATACGACAGCATGTGCCCTTTAAAGACACTATTGTATTTCAGTGACTATCGACGAAGTTAGGTTTATGCGAAACGATCCGGCATAGCAGAATGTAACTCTAACCTATATCATTGAATAAGATCGCATACATAGTTTTGAGAAACAAACATGTAGTACAGCACCCTCAGAAACAGTCTTTTTGATTACCCCTTCAAGTGCTTGCCTGCTTAGCGGACGTATATTACTCCCGCAGCTATATCGAAGTACCAAGAGTTTGTACGTCAAAAGAGATGTACATATTCGACACTTGCTATGAAGGTAATTCAAGTGCAGTCTGTTCAGCCCCTCTGTCAGGCTTCCAAAACCCAAAATATGCCGTAAGGTCATATATGTGAAACCAAGTGGGTAACTTCCTTGGTAATAACAGATTAAAAAGATGTTAACGCCTGGGGCATACTTTGAGTCGGGTCCTCGACGTGACTGAATACAAAAGTAGTTTTAACGACTTTTTTTAGGTAATTTCCAGATTTAAAAACATTTGGGCTGCGGTTTGATAGTAAAAATAAATAGCCTTGACATTCATAGATTCCTTGAATCACCCCAAGCGCAAACGACTCATTCCGTGTATTTGCTTCAAACGATTTGGAACAGCTTATCCTTCGGATAACATAGTGTTAGCAATGTATTGATCCTTTGATTGCCTCTACGGTATTTTTTCGTCTCTCGTGCGCTTATTTGAATCAGGGAAATTGCAACTCCCTGCTTGAATTTCGGTGACACTGGAAAAGTGTGGGGGAATTTCCCATAATTGTTTTCGTATCCGCCAGGTCCTACCAGGGAGTGACTATTTCAGTATTTTTTTCAGTTTCAGTTTCAAGAAAATTATTTCGATCATTTACATACAGAATATATTCAATATTTACATACGTAAACACAGGTGACAGACAGGGGAGTATCCACAGGAAGCTTGCCAAAGCCTATAAACGTGGATATACCTATAACAGGTAAAAGTGTGCAACTTACTAGATTACAGAAAAATCAAACAAATATCAAACAAAACACTGTAATATAAGAAGGACGTAATACCTTATAAAGATAGAGAGTGTCACAGGCTGTTGTTTGTAAAATAGCGTTTCAAATTTCTTTTAAACAAGTGTAGAGAAGAGCATTGAATAACTGAAGAGGGAAGGGAATTCCAAACACTGGGAGCTACACAACGAATGCAATGTAGGGGAGACTGAAGTCTGAAAAGAGGTGTTGTCAAGCGGTTAGCTGAGCAAGTATGATAAGAATTTACCATAAAACACATCTTAAAGTAATCGCGAAAAATGTCTGGTAATTTTTTTATCAAAAAAGTTGTAAACAAGAATTCCACATTGATAACGATTTATGTCACAAATTGACAAATAAGTTAAACTTTTTAAAGAGTGGGGGCGTATGATGAAGATGTGTATTAAAAATATACCGGATAACTCTTTTTTGAAGGATAAACAATGTCTGTAACTTAGACGGATAAGTAGAGCCCCAAATAATATTACAATAAGATAGAAAAGGAAGGATGAGAGTATTGTACAGAGTAATGAGAATTTTCCTATTTAACTCCCTGGTCCAACAAAGCCAGTGGCTGATTCAGGGGGCTCAACGGGCGCGCGTCCCCCCCCCCATTGGCCGCCATTCGTGAAAAAAGTTGAGGAAAAAAAAGGAAAAGAGAATGCTTCAAAATGTGGCAAATATAGCACCATTTTGCATCTCAGCCCTCTTTAAAAAGCAAAAGGTTTCCAAAGGGAAGGGAATCCGCTCTCATTAGGCCCCTCCCCCAGGACAGTGATCAATCAAACCATGGCCCCTTTCTATTGCAAATTCCTGGATACGCCCCTGAAAAGCTACGGTACTTCAACACCACGCAGTATTCAATGACGATCACCTTGTACTAAAGTTGTTTTGTAAACGTGGATCAGTGTTGACATAGTATCGGGCAGCGGATAAGCTACAGTATGATATTTGACTGCTTCCCGGACGATAATTTTTTTTCCACGAGGTTATGGGCAAATCCGAATTTTCAGGAATTTTGAGAATTGTTTCAAAATAGTGGTTAGGATTAAACTATACGTTAGGGACACGCCCCTCTGAATATGTGGCATGTTCTTTTATAATCCGGCGTCAGAATTACCAGAAAATGTAGAGAAAGTGACATTTCGTGAGTAAGGGACGTGACCTATTTTAAAGAAGTTGATTGGTCCATTACCATGATTTGCCCATAACCTCGTGGGAAAAAATGCTCGGTACGCTTCCCGGACAAATCCCCTCCCAGTATAGACCTTATGTATTGACGTTAAGTGACGTCATTTTGGACGGTAAACAATGTAGCACACTGCATGCATTAAGTAGACTTCGCACGCGCTTGTAGTAGACTTACGTACGTAAGTACGTACACGTACAGTACACACAGCAATCTGCATTTGCTGGTGTCAGAAAATATATGCAGTACTTCTGACCACAATGCTGGTTACATAAGCGGGATCCATGGGGGGAGGGGGAACTTGCTCCCATTTATTTCTAGACCTTAAAAATAATAAAAAAGGAAGGAAGGAAGCCAGTTCATAGGAATTATGAGGAAATTTTTAATACTAAGGATAAATTCTGCAATGTATAATGAAGGAAAACTAACAAATACCATAAATGTGCTAGGAAGATTTTTCTCCGCGCGCTTTGCCCTCCATCTCAATGAAAACTAACTAATGCAGTGGTGGAGGTCAAAGGTGGGGAGGCAAGGAACACTGTTGAAAAATTTTGTTTGGTACCCTTAGTTAAAATTTCTTTCCAAGCAATAGCAACATTAGGCCGAAACAAAATGTCTCAAATAACACTGTTTCCTTTGCCAAGTATTGCGCGCAACCGTTTTAAATAATTGATTTGTGATTTCTTCCTGTAGAACATCTCGCTTGTTCCACAGCTTTGTACAAACGTTTGTATTATCATTGAAACCATCCAAAAGCCAAGCCCCTTCATCGTAAAACTGACCTGTTATTCTGAGTAATGTTATTATTAAAATGGTCAAACTGTGATTTTTGCTATCTTTGCACATAGTGTACATTCGAAAAGCTTTACGATAGCCAAATACTTCATCCTAGGCCTAATGCTTTTAACTCTGTACATACTTCAGGACCTCCGGGGTGTTGCCCCTGGATCCCACGCCTAATTGGAGGGAGGGTTTCCCTCCTGTAGTATGCCGCTCTGGTTTCCCCCTTCTCCACTTTCAGACACCAAATCCCGCCCCTATAGCCTAATCATAGTACTTGTAGAGTGTGGGAATATTGTAGCCTTCTATCAATCAAATCTTCTCAGTAGCCTAGTAACTTATAACAACCAAGTAAGTTATCCTACCCACCTTCATAAATTCATGCACAAAATATTTCTTTAGGTGGAGGAAGGCAAGGGGTTGCCCAATTGACTGACGTGTAGTTTACTCTTGCACCTATGACTGCATTCATACTGCCAGTACGTAATCAAACGAGAAGTGCAGATTCGACACCTGTTATAAAGGTCATAACAAGGGCTGCGGGTGGTGAGTAAATCGACACTATTAAGTAAAAGTAAAACGTTCTCTTTTTTTCATTTGAAGCAGTAAAAAACCTTAAATATCAACAAGTTTTCTTCTATAAAGTCATAAAAGACCCTCTGCTCTTATGCCCAGTGCTTGTCGAGATTTTTACGTTGAGGCAATCCAGCCGAGTATCTTCCAGCAAGTCAATTTAACAGATGATAGGTTAGGCCAAGTAAAAAAAAAATATGTTTCACGTCGGGATTTTTCAAAAAGAGGAGGATGCTGGGCTTTTTTGTCTTTTATTTTTTATTTTTTCCAAGATGGCCACGATAAATTTTCCGCAACCCTCTGTACATTCGTTTTAAATGATATGTGTAAATACAACCCGTAGAGACACAAAACTGAACATATAACCTTATTTATTGTGTTTCCTTGAGTGTGTAACATGAAATTTGTTTAAAACATAAAGGAAAGAAACCAAATTTTATGGATAATTTTTATAGATATGGATAATAAAACACTCAGTGCATACAAGGGTTTCAACAGCTTACTCGCTGACCACGACCTTATGCTGGCGCTCACGAACACCAATCACCATGGTGAACAGGAAAATTTGAAAATTCCTATGCAATGTGCGCCGCACTTGTGCGTACGTTCAGTTTGCACCCGGAGCCTCGACTGATATTACTCCTGTACATATAAATACTAGTACATTCGTGTTACCAATGTGTGCCGTACGTATTCACATCTGCCATTTAGATAAATCTCTAGTCTGTGGATTCCAGTACTATTTTTCATATACAATCGTTCTCTATGTGTAATGCGACTATCATGAGAACATGAAACGACTTTGCCTGCGAAACTACGTTGATGTAATTCATCGTGCCACACGGTACAGCTTAGACACACAGAGCACTAGCGACGGTAGTATAGGGAGCTGGCAAAGTTGAAAGACGTGATAAAGGTAGTACTGCTTAAACGAAGAATTCTCAAGTACATATTTTCAGGTAGATATTTTGTAATTTTCGTTTTTTTTTTCTCATTTTGCCGCAGATAAAAAATAAAAAAATATTTCATGCGGCCTCCAAAAAGGAAGCGGGGGGGGGGGGACGCGAAACATATATACTTTTTTACTTGGCCTTAAGAGATATTTTAAGCAGCCATTTCGGAAGCAAGTCAATCTGAGATCAAACAATGGAGTTGCCACTCCTCCGTCAAACCTACCATAGTTTAAAGCTAGTGCTAACTTGTCATCCAAGGTTTACCCAATCGTACAATCCGCTTAGTGATACAACGTACCTCGAGATCCAGAACATAAACGGTATAATATCGCTTCGTTTCTGATTATTGGTATACAACGCGACACGAGGCAGTTATCGGCTAAGTAAATATGTTTGAAGAATTTACAGCCTAATAGAATTCACAGAAACCAGTTTTACAGCTACAAGAATTGTCGTTCAATTAAAGCCCTGAAATGGAATGTTTTTCGTTGGCAAAACAGCGTAACTCTAAGCCTACAAGTAAACAATGTTCCGTGACCTTTATTGACATTTTAATGTAATGAGCTCCTGTATGTAATCTCAAAGTAGCAACTTATTTTCATTTTTTGTACAATTTGCATGATGAAAGGTTTGCCATCCCCCCTTCTCCTCGAAAGACAAAATATTTTGTCAACGCACAGTAATCCCGGTTATTGCATGCCAGACGTGCAGTTACTGCTGGACATATACGCTTATTGTTAGATATACGAATAATTGTCAGACATCTGGGTGAATGTATACTCAGGCTTCTATTCATTGCCCTGTACTCTGGTACTCGTACTCGAAACCTAAGAATGAATTTGTATTAGCACTCACATTTGTTGAAAATTTATGGGAAAAAGATTTATTTATTTTGTAGCCAATTAGCCAAAAAGTATGTCTACTCTGAAACGTACTCATGACTCATTGTTACACTTACACTTGAAGCAGACCGGTCGGGGGGGGGGTGGCAAGGGTTTCATCCCTCGGAAAATTTCATCCCCTTTTAATTCTTGAAAAGAAAATCACCGTTTTACTTATCCTTCTTAGAACTTAAGATATCTTGCCCCTTTCAACAAGTTGTGCGCAATATGACTTAAAGGCAATAGACAGTCGCTCCAAAATTTGCTTTGAAAAAAATTACCCAACTCTAGACTTGAAAATCTTCTCTTATTGCATTACAAACACCTCTGAAGACGTAGGTAAAGCAAAGAGAAATTCTCCTTGAATTTCACAATTCACTAACAAAACTATTGCCACATGATCAAAATAGGCAATTCATGAAACTAGAGTGACTGGGCATACTCTGATTGGGGTGACTGCATTTTTCCTTTAACGTCTGGCTTTGGGGCACACGGTATTACAACTTTAAGGGTCACTTCTGTCCACTAAACGATCCTTTTTGCAATTTACTGAAGGCAATTATGGAAAGGGGAAAGAGGGTATGCAGTAAATTGTCCCCCACGTCTTTACATGTACCTGTTCTAGGCTAATAAGCTCATGAACGCTGCTATAGAATTACAAAGATTAAAGGGAAATACTGCGTTTGTTTCATAAAAATGTTTAGTATTATTTAAACCAATATTAATAGATACAGAATGATAAATACAAAATAACTAGGCAGTATATAAGGTTTCTTTTCCAGAAGTAAGGCTCTCACAGGAAGAAATTCGGTTATTTGTTGCACAAATTTGTTCAGCCCCAACTTTCAAAAATTCAAATGATGGAACATCTGTTGCTCTTGTAAAGCATAATATTTTGAGGAGATGAAACTATTTTCAGAGTTTATTGGTGAGACTGAACGCCTTTACAATGGTTAAAAGTAATTTCTTTGTATACCTTGCTGGTACAATATTTTCCTTTAATATTAAAGAGGCCCGCTCATTGAGTTGATATCGAAGAGTTTGTGTCGAGTTTGAAGAAAACTATTGCAAGACAGTGTTTCTTATCAGCCTCATTTGTCATTTATCACTTTTTATATAGTTACCGAAAACGTAAGAAATTGTAGTTTTCAGGGTCTTAATAGCTCATAGTTTGCGATGCTCGTCCAACTTGGCCCTTGATAGACCATGCAGCCACTCTGGAACATACGACGTGTTTACAAATGAAGCCTTGATCACAACAGTGAAAGATTGACGTCTTGCCTTTTACTTATGTGATCATAGCATTACATTGGCAGTATGATATTTAGCACTCTCTCATGCCCTCTATGGACTCGGGTAATGTCCCCGAGTACTTTGGTTCCTGTATTTTTCGACATTACTGTATATACACAAATGCACTTGCTACATATACCCTAATAAGTACAAAAAGACACACTTACTCGAGGTTGGCATCGATTTGTTTGTTGTCTATAAGTTCAATTAATTTATCCGATATCGATGAGTCGGCTTCTCTCCTCGCTGATTCAATATTTGAATCCACTCTGTCTGGTCCAGAATACCAACCAATCAATACACCAATTCCTATCCCAACGGCAAGCATCACTACCGCTGCAACTCCTGTTATCACTGCATTATTAGACCCCATTCTACTTAACCAAGTTTGGTCTCCAAATTGACTAAAATTTTTTGCTAAACGCAGGCCTTACAGATGACTATCTAACTAATGCACGAAGTTGTTGAATGTTCATCCCTTTCAGTGCCTTTAGTTATAACCATCCCTAATGGCTAAAGGTCGAATCGGAAGAAAAGTACATGGGAAAATGAGAAATTACATCAGCACTGAAAACTACTTCATACCCATGATCACCTACGGAAGCAAATACAAAACGCTCAATAACATCGCACTGGCTTGTAAAATATTCCATTTTTATCAAAATGTGACTACTTATGCATTCATATTAAACAATACACAGAGCGTACTTTTCTGTGCCTCATGCAATCAATACTTTTGATATCTTGTGAATTAAGACCATTTACAATAAATCCAAATAACCATATACATTAATTCTGGCACGTTTTCCAGATTAGCTTCCGTAGTCTTGTCTCACTATATAGTAGCACCTTCTGTGCGGTGCACCAAAACAGGGAGCTGGAAGAATCTCTTCAGCTCCCTGGTCTACCGCTTAAACAATCAAACGTGTTGTGGATTATCAAGATTATTGCCGCAAATTCTCATTATTGTAGTGGGCTTTGTCAATATAGGTTTTAGACTTTGCAAAGTCTTTGCGGCTTATTTATTTCTCTTCTTTCTCCCAGAAGTTTGTTGACGGGGCCCTCATAGGCATATAATCTTGTATATCTCTATTGCTTGGTTGAAGGTAGACGTCAAAGAAAGGAGTGAAGAAATACATGGCACAGCAGCAAATACTTTTCTTATTCTAGAGAAAGCTAAAATAAAATTCTCTGAGTAGACAGTTGCAGAGTTTAATATGTAGAAGTGGTAGACTTACATGTTTAGCTCTAAAAATCACAAGGGCAATGGCAGTAGACAAGGAAATACAAATTGTCACGATTGTTTGTAATACTTGCACAAGTCAGGTTTGTAAGTCGTCAAACGTACAACAGCCTACCTAGGCTGAAGACAGATGAAACCCCAAATATAATCAACCTATTTAAAAGCGGTGGTAGAAGCTTCATCTTTTGTATACTTTTAGAATTTTACAACCCTATATGACCGGTGCTGTGACCGAGTGGATAAAGGCGGTGGTGTTTGAAGCGATGAAGCTTGACAACCGGGAGGTTCGGGGCTCGATCCCTGGCCGTGTCAAAGTAAAGTAGGTTTTTCATCCAAGAGCAATTTACGCTTTTCCCACCTGAACTGGCTTTTCAAAATTCAAAAAAGACCAAATTTGATCTAAATTGTTGAGTTGGTTAGCCATACATAGGCTTCTCCCACATTTGTGGTCGCTTAGCGTCGTAAAACAACTGCCCTTCAAGGCCTGATTATTATTAAGGCCTCATTATTGACAGTTATAAGGGTGACTACCCAAGCCATGTGCCAGAGGTGGGGGGAGTCCCCTTGAAAATTTAGTTCGCCCACCTCAAAAATTAAAAATTGCAATTGTCTGAATGCATTAAGTGTATCTCCCCTATGAAAAATATTTCGTCCCCGGAAGCTGTCTCGCCTCCCCTTAATGTCTTTTTCTGGGTGCGGGCCGGAGACTATCATTACCCCATACTGCATTCACAGTAAAATATGTGAAATTTGTGAATGGTCAGGGGGGATCCAGGAATTTTTCCAGGGAGGGGGGTCTGAATGTTGGATAATTAACTCCCCTAGGATACAATCTGGTGCACAGTGGCGTACCAAAGATTTCTCTCAAGGGGGGCCATGCAGTATTTGTTTGATCGCCGGTCTGGGGTCCCCCTCCCCTTTGAAAATTTTTGAAAAATTAGGTGTCCTTACATGCAATCTGGTGCCACATATGCTACCTTTTAAAGTAAAATTTGTGTTAAAAAATTTATGTTTTTTAGGAACTAAATAAATTGGCCTCAGTGAGGGGAGCATGGCCCAAGGTCCCCCCGTGTACGCTAGTGCTGGTGATACTTCTTCCAATTCCAGGATTTCCCGATATTTCCCGAATAATTCTTTCCAGAAAATTTCCCGAACAGCACTAAAATTTGTCGAATTTTGGGTAATTTCGGGAAGAGTGGAAACACTGGCTATATACCCCTTGTAGCTTTTGAAACTACTCAGTCTCACGGAGACAGTTCGTTGGCGCATGTTTCAAGTTATATTTCAAACTGGTGGGGTGTAGGGATAAATGAACACCTCAACTTGGACACTTTTTGGTCTGAAAATGAAGATTTTCAGGTACTTTTTGCCAAGTTTCTCCTAATAGAGGGAAAAAATGGTTGAAAGTTTTTTGGCGGCTAAGGGCAGGGGGTCCGGACCCCCTGGACCCCTAAATCCACGCCTGATGGTCAGTCTGTAGCGGCGAAATCTAACACCACTTAACATGTTCATCGTCGGAAAGCGCCCTCACTTTCCTTTGTGTTATAACCTTTTATCTGTTTCGTACGCTTGAACTTTCTACACACTTCGACCTTCGATTTCAACCGCTCATCGCAACAACTTAATCGCTTAAACGTAAATCGCATTCTTTCACCTTTATTCTTTCGATTGGATGTTTTCAGTGTTATTGGAAAACGTCATAAATTATCCCTCTCGATATTTATTTTCCTTGAATTACGTTCGTACGATTACTTTTTATTGGAGTTAACTAACTTTATAACTTCTGCGAGCTAAACTTTCACCATTGTCAAGGATATCATTAGTCACATTGTGAATGGAAAACTACATTGATTCAATTACCTCTTCTTATCGTGCATATATTTATCTTTGGATTGGAAACTACATCGTACTTCTATTTCGACAAACCTGATGAAGGACCAGAGTTTTGCTGAGCAAGAAGAAATCGATAATTATAATTTCCGTTCGAATTTAGTTACCCACCAAACTGCCAAAAGTCCACTTACTGTAGATTGACATGAAAGAGGAGAATATATTTGAGCTGTGCCTCGAAATGTGTGTAAGCCAACCTGGCTTACATGCATGTTCGTGTATATTATTGAGGTATAGAGTAAACGTTACAGAGAATCAAAGCATTCAGATTTTTAAAATAACAATAAAGTATAAGTTAGGTATTTTTTCAGTTGGCAAGGGGTTGTTAATCTCCTTTGGTATCATCAACAGTAGAAAAGTGACCTCGGGGAATGACAGGGCTTGGTCGTAGGTGTAAAGACAGGTGTCGAACTGGGAAGAGGGACTTTAAGTACCGGTAAATATAGTTGGAAGAATTCGTGACCAAGAAATTTGCCGCCCTTGAAAGAGCTAATAATATTGCCCAGCATAATATTCTCAATTACAGGAAGAAACTCATTTGTTAGAGCCTTGGTCTCAAGAAGAGAACTAGTATATGCATTTTGCGCATGATGTGTATAGTAGTGCGTACACATGGAATATTATTATACTCTCCCCCAAACACATTCAGTGGTGCCACCAAGCTAGGAGTGCATGGGGTAATTCCCCTATTCCACTCGTTATGGCCCTTTTCCCCTCCCACCCCCATTCCGCTCCAACTTACAAAGGTCAGAAGCGATGGTAATAAGTTATTGGTCTACTTTTATCAGTTTCTGTTTAGAATTGGTCTGAAACTATCAACACTTTCTCAACTCCTTCGCAAAATTATCAAACTTTTCGCGGTCCGCACGCTTCCAACCTACCCTCGTTGCAGTGCTAATTATTAACATGTCCTGCCATCTCAAACTCATTCGAGTTATTTATTGTGAGGGTCTTGCATTAAAGTTATTAATCATGTGCATAGGAGTAATGGAGGAGGTGCACAGCACTGCAGGGATACGGAGCAGCGGAATGCAGGAAACAAATATTTTTTGAAAACTGAAAGCTTTTGCGAAATTACCAGAATTACCAAAAACTCGCCTTCTGATTGACAGAAACAATTTTTAGGGAGTCGGAAGTGTCTTAAATTGGTGCAGAGTCTGCATGCAACTTTTGCCATGGAAATAAACTTGCAAAATTTGGCGGCTCTTTGTGCGCATTCGTCACTTATCGCACTCCGTACTGTATCTTATAACCATATTATTAGGTCAAAAATGCACAGAATTATTCTAGAACACTTTCCCGAGAAATAGCAGTACACCCTCGACCTGTAGACTCGCGTAAAAATTCCGCAGGACGAACGGGGGCAATTTTCTGAAATTTCCATAGAAATCATGAAAAATAAAAAACGATGCTAAGGTAAGGATCAAGATTAGGGTTAGGGTAAAAATGTCATTGCCCCCATTCGCCCTGGGAAAAAAGAAACGCTGGTCGGGATCTTAAAGCAATGTAAAAAATATCATGTTGAGCCAATATGGTATCATTTCTAGCGTGATATGAAAGAGTAGGAGTATACTTTTGTCTTTATACGTGTTTTGAAACATTTTAAATCGCCCTTCGAGCGCACCCACTATAGAAAGATGGTGAATGTCAATATACTTGCAAGGAAAAAACGTTTGGTAGTCCACTTGATTATTCCTACTATTTTTTTATTAATTTTTCGCCCCCCTTGAAAGTTCTCCCCTTGAACGTTCTCAAGTTGCTATTGACTTAATTTGGCCCCCTGAATTTTTCACTCACCTGGAAGCCATTTCCCCCCCCCCCTTCTGTAACTTGTCTCGCTACGGGCCTGAACAGAATTATATTTTAACTGTCAGGGAACGATTGAGGGTACGTATGCGCGTTGGCTTGCATGTAGGCTACATGTGTTGGGTTTAAATACTTTATAACGATCACAAATTTAAGAAAACTCTATCGTAATGTCTGTAGTCGCTTCCTAGAAATGAAGTAAGCACTGCCCAATTTAGTATGTGGACTCCCGAGTTCAGCATTTCTACTGGGGAATTTCAAAAAGCTCTACGTTGTATGTTTTTAACTGTGAGGCCTGTGATTTTCCTTACGGACATGCAACAAACTTTTGCCATCACCAACGAAAGATTCTTTGAAGAGACGGATCTGAACATTTTAAGCTTTGACAAATACTTTTTATAGACAGTGTACATGTTGCGCGCGATAAGTTTGGCGTCCAATAAAGCTGAATTTGTTGTTGCCGCAATCTATAAGGTCTATCGTTTATGGGACAAACAATGAATTTTCCTAGATGAGACACGTGGCTGGTCGGTGGCGCCGACAGGGCTTGGTGATGGGGGGGGGGACACCACACCCAAGTCTGCGTAAATCGTACCTTTTTTATGCGTGTCCTGTGTTTGTATACAGCAGGGGGATCTTTCCTTTGTCACTACATAATGGTGCCGTCCCGGGGGAGGGGTCTAAGAGGAGAGGTGTTCCCCTCACCTTTGGAAAGTTTTTGTAAATTTAAGGCTTCGATGCAAAATGGTACTATCTTTGGGATATTTTTGGAACTGATCATATATGGCTGGAAAATGCCCATAACATAGTGAATTCTAATTTTTTTGTTTGGTGGAATAGGAGAGTATTTTGTCTATGAGAAGTACACGTGTTCAACAAAACTCCTGAAGCCCGGTTATTGCTACTTTACTGCCTTCTACTCGGGGAAAGTTTTTACGCAAAAATGCGTGCGTGTAATGCACAGAAACATTCTTGGACTATTACGAAAACTTTCATTTTCTTCTTTGTGCACTATAAAAGAGCATCTAAGGCTGGCAGATACCTGTATAGGGCCTCCTGCAAGCTCTGGATTAATTATATAAAATGGGGCAATGACATAATCCTTATTACCTGACATTCAAATGATAATACAGAATATGACGGCGAGCACTTTAAGACTATCGTATTTTTACCAATTTGAACGAAAATCCAGAAGAACAGCTTCCAGCAATAGGGAATGGGAGACAAGGAGAGTATAGATTCAGGTAGGTGATATTAGACCAAAGCCTGTTTCAGAATGCCTTTTCGTCGAGAGTGTGTTAACAATCACCATCTATACCGATAATGGCTGCGCGCGAAGCGCTCGGTAAAAATTTTCGAAAAATGTTTAACGGCAAATACGTACTTTCAACCTTCCACATGTGCTAAAAATTAGATTGAAAGATCTCATATGATGCGAGGCCACACAGATGTTTTGAGATGTATCTCTGTTTTTGGCAAAGTGTTTTGATCAGAATAGTTCCATGTATTATTACCTTAATAATGACCATGGGATGAAATGCAAACCTTGACGAATGTGAGTGAAGCGAGCCGAAATTTTTCATTAAATAAAATTTCCATAAAAAACACATTTAGGCTCTGCATCGGGACACTTTTAATTGCCCAACAAATCTACATGCCACTCAAAAAAGACAGTCTTTTATCTCCTAATTCGTAAACAGCTATAAACTTTTGCTGCTGTGCTTCTCCGAAAGTTACTATGGTAAGATATTGATAATAAGAACACCATTGGGGTAAGGTTTGAAGCGTGCGGAGCGCCCGAAAAGTTTGATAGTTTGCGAAGGATTTGCGTAAATTTTGATAGTTTGAAAAACATTTGTGATAGAAAATGATTACAATAGATCCATCACTAGGTCGAAAACACACCTGACCATACCCCTTACAGAAATCTATAGCTTAAACGCCTTTTGGGACCATTTTAAAATTTTCAGAATTTTTTTTTTTTCAGAAATCGATTGGGGCCGTCACTGACTTTGGTACACATAGTTCACGCACGTTCCTGACGTAGTCATTGGAAATGTAAAATTTAAAGCTATCTGCATTTGTTGGTGTAAGTTGCAATACGCGCTAACCTCTACTGAGGGCGCAATTTCTGCTGTTACATCATATAGATGGGTCCTTTACGTCCTGTCCCTGGTGAAAAAGCAAAAACAGCTATTTTTGGGGAGTAAGCGAGTCGCAGATTTACATGAGTTCACAAAGTTACTAACCCAAGCCAGTGGTGGTACTGGTCCATACAGCAAACTTACTGTATATAGACGTTATGCATTTAACGTCACAGAACAGGTATGCGCGCATCATTAGAACTTATACCAATAGACCTTTCATTGACTTCTCGCGACGTCATTTTGGAGGAAAACAATGAAGCACATGCAACGCATGCAGTAGACTTCGCCACGTCTGGGTATCCGATAGCTTGACAAATCAGCTGTCTGTATTGTTTGTGTTCGTTGCAATGATGCACGATTGCCTCCAAACGAGGGAGCACTTTCTGCTCTGTGACGTCATATTCATAAGGTCTATTCAATTCAATTCAATTCAATTTATTTCTCATTTGTACATAATCATCAACAAAATTACATTCGTCAGAAATAGTTTGCATACATATGATGGACACTAGAAAAAAAAAGTACTGTTCATCAAAGCTTGTGACCATGAAACAAAGGAAACAAAAGAAGCAAACAGGAAGAAAAAGAAGAGATAGTCAGAAAAAAGAAGAAAGAAATTTCTCAGGATATCAATACAATTCAGGTGAATATTCAGAGCTCAAAACTTAAAAGTGATACTAGCTTATGAGAAAACGTTTAAGATTTTTTTGAAAAGAAGGAAGTGAAGTACTAGATCTTACATTAAGGGGAAGGTTGTGCCAAATATTATAACAATAATTTCGAAGAAGTAATTTACCATGCACAGATTTATGACGTGATACAGAAAAAAGATTGTTATTTCGGGTGTACATCGTTATTTCACTGGCAGTTGAAAGTGGGGGTTTTATGACATCTGCTAATGCATTTGGTACTAAGTTATAACAATATTTGTACACAATTATTCCCATACAATACATATGAATATCTTTAATTTTTAACAAGTTACAATCCAAGTATAACTGATCAGTTGAATAACGCCTTGGGTTTTTACTAAGTAGCTTGAGTAATCTATTTTGTATAGCCTGGAGAGGTTTAAGTACAGTGGCACAGGCTGTGCCATAAACTTCAATAGCATAAGAGAGCCTACAATACACAAAGGAATAATAAATCTGTATTGCCGTATCAACTGGAAGGATGCTACTTATGTGGTAGAAAATACCAATGTACTTCAGGATAGAGTTACGTAATTCATTCACATGCTGCTTCCAGGTTAAATTCTCGTCAATGGTCAATCCTGAGTACTTTGTGTAAGGTGACTTGGTAATTTGGGTACCATTAAAGCCAAAGCTCTCAAAGCATTCATGATCATTCCGTTTACCTGCATGAAAAATTGTACAAGTGGTCTTGTCAATATGCAGTGTAAGTTTATTTGATTCAAACCAGATACCGGTATTCAATAGGCTTAGAGTTGAAATAGCCATTTCAATTAACTTTGTACAATTTTTGTTAGCTAGGAAGACAATGGTATCATCAGCAAAGAGGCGAACTGATACATTGGGAGCAGCATTTTGAATGTCATTTACATATAAAAGAAAAAGGAGCGGTCCCAATACTGAACCTTGTGGTACTCCAGTGGTGACATTAGTGTAATGCGAATACGTATTATTTACAAATGAATATTGTTTTCTATTGGAGAAATAACTTGACAGAACGTTGAAGGCCGTTCCTCGGATATCATAGTGTGACAGTTTCTTTAAAAGAATAGCATGATCGACTATGTCGAATGCTTTCTTCAAGTCTAAGTGAAGTCCTGGTACGTTGTTACCATTATCCAATCGAGAACGAATATTATTTACAATTTCTAATAATGCATAAGATGATTCTCTAAAACCAAACTGATATTTGTAACTGACATTATGTCTGTTTAAAAACATCTCATCCTTTTTTTCTATAACACTTTCAAGAATTTTATTTATGCACGAGAGTAAACTAATCTATAGTCTTCTCGTAGTGAGCGATCTCCCTTCTTAAGAAGTGGAATAACCTTCGCTATTTTAAGTGCTTCTGGATATACACCAGATGTAAATACGTTGTTAAAAATATGTGAAAGTATGGGAGTTAACACGTGAGATGTGACAAGCTTAGTAGGAATACCATCCGCACCCAGAGCTTTTCCGTCCTTCAGCCCATGAATAAGTTTAGAATTCCCCACTCAGAAACATGTGTAAGAAAAATTGAATCAGGATTAGGATTTCACAGGAAATCAGAAGGACATATTGGTGAATCTAGCTCGTGACTAAGATTGCGACCTATTGATGAAAGGAAGCCATTCAAAGCATTGGCTACATCAAAATCATTCGAATAGGTTGCACCTGCATGACGGATTAAGCTCACTGGAAAGCGACTCTTCTCTTTAACCTTAAATAAAGAATTTATAAGTGACCAAGCTTGCTTTGAACTGTTTTGTCTAGACAACAAAATATTATTGTAATGTGATGCTTGGGCACTACGAATAATCCGATGAAGTACACGCCGATGAGAAGATAGCTTCGATTTGTTGTTGTTGGTATGATTGTTGATATACTTCCGATATAAAATATTTTTGTGCGATATAGACTTTTTGATACCTTGAGTAATCCATGGTTTATCATTAAACGTTTTTCTTGACATTCTTCTTAGAGGAAAATATAGATTATGATATGATTGTAAAACCTCATTCAATCGGTTATAAGATCTGTTGACATCGGTAGTATCGAAAATAGAAGAAATGAACACTTATGTCGGTGTAGAAGTTACCAGAAAAGACCTTATTTTGGAGTAAGCCTGAAGGAAACTTGACAAAGATATTATCGATAAGCGTAATGCTGGTTTCGGTCATTCTAGTCGGTAAATTAATAGTAGGTATGACATTATGACCCAAAAGCACACTAACATGATCATTAATGATAGGACAATCTTCAAACTTAAGTAAATCGATGTTGAAATCACCCCCAAAATAGGTGACAGGGGTGACAGAAGATGAATCAAGACATTTATCAAGGGCAACAACAAAGTGCTTAATGTTACCCTTAGGATGGCCGTAGCAAGATGCAACATACTAATAAGTATTACTATAACTGAGTTCAAGCCAGATGTCTTCTACTTGGCAATTAGAACATGAGCAATTCATATGGGTGGCAATAACTTGTTTTCTCACCTGGCGTAAACTGAAAACATTTTTATAAAATATCCCAGCATCACCACATCTGGGGGAAGGTAAAACATACTCAAACTCATAGTCAGATAAGATATTACTCAATTCATCATATCTGTACAAATGCACACAGCTAATTTTTTGTACCGGTCGCCGTCGGATACGCACCTAAGTCCACGTACCCTTGGGAGGGCGATGTCGTTTGTACAGTGTGTGCAATTTTGAATCTTTTCAAGTTAGGTTCATTGCTTGTTCTCTAGCATGACGTCGGTTTGACATCAATGCATAAGGTCTACACGAGAAATATAGCAATGACTAAAGTCCTGTCCATACGATCATAGCCTACATTTGGTAAAAAAAAACACATCATCATACATTTGTATGACGAGGCTAATGGGCAGAAGCATGATTGTGTTGACTGCTTTGCTAACAAATATAAACAACGTCCAACATTTGTGATGGTGGTTCAAACTTTTAGCTTCTTTTTTATGTTCCCAGCATCAAGTGTTCAGACATTTAAATGACGATATTTAAGGACAAATGTATGATCGTGTAGACGAGCCTTAAGCGCTGTTTATATCAGTGGTACAGACAGAGAAGAGTAGTGTACATATTGATAAAAGCTTTACACGTATGCCTTTTACGTATCAGCCTAAACAAAGCATGACGTCACGGCCTTTTGTTTGTGGTTTGTTAGTACCGTGAGTGACGTAAGTAAAATAGGTCACATATTCTATATGCTTTGAATCATCTGTGTCACATGTGGGATACTTACTCTTGGGAACGAATACAAGTGACTACTTTTTCCAAAGCCTCTGAACTCTCTGGCTAAGAGCCGAAGGACGAAACATAACGGTTGTCCCTAAGAGTTCTGCTCCCCAAAGGAGCTACGGAAACGGGTACAAGTAACTCCCGCATAAGCAACAATGTGTTCACGTGTTCACAACCAAATGCAAAGTGCCCATTTTGAGAACGGTGTGCAGTTTTAGTGTTTGTTTTCACCCCAGCAGTATTGCGCCCAATTGGCCGGTGTCATAAGTTCACAAGTTCCGTCCCCGAGATTAGAGAAAGAAGGCTGACATGAATTAAAAGTTATCGGCAGTCTCTCAACCTTTCAGCTAAATCTCACCAGGATACTATTACGTTCGTTAGAAGTTTCTCACATGATATTTTAGAACATAGATATTGAAAAGTTGTCTTCTATAAACGTAGTCACACAGTAACAAACTGCTATTCCCGCTAAAAAGAGATACATCCTTCATTAGGATTGTCCTAGGGCAGTATTTTTAATTTAAAATGGGGTGATTGCATGGGTCCTTTAGAATAAGTTGGTGCTGACAACTTAGATAATTGTACTATTCATGTGGCTCTGTATGTACTGAGCCAAGGATAATGCGAGTAAAGGCGTTTTTTTTTTCTTTCAATCGTTTTTCTTACCCAGGGTGAAATAACTTTGTCAAATTTCGTCGAAATTTGAATTAGCATGTGCACTTGAAAATGAGTATGAATCATCAGTGCTTCTTTTCTCCATTTCCTAATGCATAAACACAGCGCACTTGCGATTAAGTTTTACATTTTGGGTGCTACCCAGACTATAAACTGACGTCGCCGGTACATCTCACCATTTGGTATCTTCTTGTTTAGACTCGGGTTAAAGTTTGAAAAGATATCTAACAAATCAGCTTGAGAGTCTTTTATTAATGAGAACGTATGGGGTCGTAAGTAGCTATAATTCCTTGTCACACATAATTTCTGGAACATGGCTATGTAGCCCAGTTTGTAAATATTGATTGACCTAAGGCAGCAACACCCCGATCAAACTAGTGAGTTGGTAATTTGCTATATATATATATATATATATATATATACGTATTGCATAAATGCATATCTATATGTATAATACTATGTAGTGCAATATGCTTTGAGAAATGTAAACCATTCAACCTGAGTTGAAGTATAGAAGAAGAAAAATTCGGAAATTTTCAGATGAAAATTCGGAAATTTGTAGGTCTTGCCCCTCTGGAAAAAATCCTAGCTACGCCACTGTCCCTACCCCTATGACTAATACTCTGCTCGAGATGCAGCGTTACTTGAACCGTACCTCAGGAATAGCTCCATGCACCACTTTGAAATTAAGTATCGCATCATTAATTTAATTACATTTCACGACAACACGACAACAGACTGCTTTCACATCTGTCAAGGAAGAAGTCCTTAATACTGGTCCACTTAATATGTTCTTCTATCACTCTCTAACAATTTTCGTCACTCTGTGTTTTTCCGAGTTAATACTGGTCCACTTAATATGTTCTTCCGTCACTCTCTGACAATTTTCCTCACTCGGTGTTTTTTCGAGTTTATTTTGAGTTGTTGATATTTCGAATGATCTCCCTGAGCTGCTGAGAGTGTAGTGTCAGCCACCACTGTTTTTCAGTATGAAAAGGCTTTGTATAGGTTTTGGGCTGGTCATGAGATGTTCTATAACTACAACTTACGCAGATTTTTTGTAAGTTTAGTATAGCAGTCACCCACAGAACTTGATCGTTGCTACAGTTGCCGATGGTGACGATTATGAAGATGAGGACATAGAGGTCAAAAGACTTGCGTCCACAGAGGTTCGTAAGGTATCCTAAGGTAGGTAGGTAGGTAATAAAATCTGTTGTGTATCGCCGCCGTGGTAATTTGTGCTGTGCAAGTAAAACAAACAAAACAATCAGTGGACAATTTTGAAAATTTATCATAAATCATAACTTATATACCACATAAAACGTTACTGTTATTGGCTTACGTTGCTTGTAATGGAGGTTTGTATGTATTTGCACTTGTGTATGTTGTTGTTTCGTAACTAATGTGATCTGACTACACTGTCATACCCATAGGCGTAGGAAGCTGTTCAAGACTTGGGGGTGAACCTTGTTTCGGATCGCCGTCCTGGGGGAGGGGTCTAAGGAAAGGGGTGTCTCCCTCCCCTTTGGAAAAATTTTTGATATTTGAGGGTCCTTTGATGCAATCTGGTGCATCATTTTGGACAAATTCTAAGGTAAATTACTGCAATTTTTTTACATTTCTTACAGAAGAGACAAATAACGGTTTTCATGCTTGGAAAGTGGGGGAGGGGCTAAGGCATGCTTCCGCCCCCTAAAAATTTCGCTGGGGGCTGGCGCCCCAGCCCCCGCTTCCTACGCCAGTGGTCATACCAATGGTGCTTAACTAGTTCATATCTGACTAGCACTGCAGATCGGTCATAATTTTATCTTAGATTTGTCAGCCGTGATAGTGATCTAGAGGAGATGAGATAACTTTGTTCGGACATGGAGCTGTTAGAGTTTCCAGTTCCCTTACTCAAGCGTACCGATATGCAGGTTTAACCTTGAATGACACACTAAGTGTTTACTGGTTGACAAGACTACCCCTTTTAATGTATTCCTTGTCAGTTACTTTTTATTCAATCAAGTGAAAGAGCATACACTTCGTAGTGCTTGTGTAGAAGCCTATGAAATTGTTTCAAGTTTGTTTACATCCAACATGACTTTCTAAAGGGATCCCAGGGGCTGGTCAAACAACTGAAATCATAGGAGTACGTGTCAGGGGAGATTGGGAGCTGCATCCCGACGGAATTTGAGGAAAACTCCTTTTTTGAGCAGATTTTTGGAAAAGAAAACAGGCTATCTTCTGGGGAGAAAAAGATATTTCTCAAGCAAAAATGGTTCAGTAAATAAAAATGTACCTCCAACTGACAATCTTTTCGTAATATCACCCAAATACAAAATGGGTTTATTCCGTCAAGTTGGTAGTTATATCACGCACAGCGCGTACAGCGAGACGCGTTATTTTTTGCCTAAAACGAAAGTGGGTTTCCAGGTTACTATAAATTTCACTTCTAACTCTATCCATGAAAATAACATGAACATCATTTTTCTTATACCATGATGTCTGTGGAAATTTCTGTATATCACAATCATTTACCCTGGGCCGAAAAAAATCAGCTAATAGGACGTAACCTTGGTCCAGAAGTTATTACCGTTACACCAAAGAAAGCGTTGCAGTACCCTGTCCTTCCAAACGCATTTGTAGAAGCTGCACTCTAAATTTGCGTTTTTTCTAGGAAAGTCTGCTTCGAATTTTAAAAGTGGAGAGAGAGAGGTTGCGCTCACAGTCGTTCTGCTGAGTTGTACTAAGTCCAATCGGTGACAGAGTCACGTCTTGAATTCGACTAAGGAAACTCTATATAAAATGCAACAATACAATGAGAGCGTGACGGGTAATACGTCAACAAACAAATGATACCGTACGACCCAATTTTGACTGGTGATGGCAACCCTCTCTCCTGTTCTTGAGACAACAGTGACCTTCCTTATTGTCATGGAGCTAACTGATCATTTATACAAAAAAAGCATACCTTCGTTTATTTGTAATTTATGTAGTTATATAAATGATTTGTGGGGTGAATCATTGGGGCAGGTTGCTTCTGTTTTATTCAAATGACGGCTTACAATAACCAAAAGATGTTTCTAGCTTGGATTTCAATTAACATGTGACAAGTAAAACCCGGAGTTGTAGACTAGAGTCATGCGACTTGTACTCGAGTAATCATTTTGGAAGGCCTGTGACTTGACTTGCAAATACTGGCATTTGACTGCGACATGGCCTGGACTTGCACAAAATGACTAGTGACTTGATATAACTTACCAAAAGTGAGTTTCTCCAGCGCAAGTCACTAGTTCTTTAAACATTTTTTTTTAAATTTTTAAATTTAAAAAACTGCTCACAGGTAGATTTTTTTAATTTTTGATCGATTTTTCAAATGGGGAGAGAGCACGGTAATCCCCACGGGGGAACGGCCCTCATCCCCTTCCTGGCTACGGGCCTGCATTCTCATCGACACAGAATGACCTGGCGCGACTCCTCCGTACTCCTGCGTCTTCGAAACTTGACGCCCCAATGTCCACAACTTAGCCACTATATCTGTCCTTATGTAAAATAAATAACGCACCCGAAATAGTCTATCTGCAAGTGGAGTGTTACAGGTCGAAACTAATGAGAAAATGTATATTCACTCAACGGGGTAAGTGCAAAATATTTATCGGGACTCGGAGGCCCAAGCCAGTAGTTTTAACCCTAGATCAGTAACTATGAATCGAATATCCAGGCCCACCGATCCAGTTGATTTTTAGTGAATACACTGAAAAAGCCTAGCCAGTAAGTCCCTTGCTTAGCAAGTAGCTATACAACACCACTGTAAATTATTTCCAATCATGGTAAATAATTGGATCAATTATGTTCACTGGTGGAAATAAATGCCCACCCCCCCAAAAAAACCACATTTTCCTTTCTCAGTGATGGCCAGTAGCCTAAAGGGAATGCTTTAGACTGTTAGACCTACGTATGTTATGTTTTATTATTATTTCATGGACACGTTATTCGGTGTTCATTTCCCGGCTTACAATTAACCCGTACCTATCCACCAACATGCAAATTTTTAAACTATGAAATAAAATAAATTCTCCTTAACAGAATAATGAACCAATTTCTTACTTTTAATTGTCGTATATTTCGTGAGCTGCCTTCAAAAGTGTAATGTTCAGATTGAATTGGAAACTGATCAAATAAGCACAGCCTTTTAGATGAAATAGTTGACTAGATTCCTTTGAAAATTAACCATTTCCAGGCAAAGGCAGTCCGAAGATAGTCAGATATATGACTTACTTTCAGCTCAGACCCCATTTATTGGGTTTGGTTTAAATTTGAAAGGGATAATTTTTCAGAATGTGCACCCAGCCCGGGGTTCCACCCCAGGATTTGCCAGTTGCCTAGAGCAAGTGACTTCATTGTCCTCGTGTTCGCCACTCGATACAACTATTACGCAGTTACTTACTTTGTCCTAGCTAAACTTTTTTTTAATTATTCGTCAAACCTTTTTATCGATATCGAAAATAAACTCGACAAAACGATGAGAACACAACTTAATCCCTCGTCTTTATATGTCCCTTCGCATCCACTTATGCTTAACTTTGTCACTTTATAAAAAAAAAAAACTTACTTTAAAAATTATTGTAATTATGAAAGATTCGATTTAGGGACAAAGTTAATTACGTCTAATTGAAGGGAAATATTGTGTTTCATTGCATCATTATCAATATGATACTGACATAAAATAGCTTTTATCAACATATAACCTTTAAGCCTAGCCTAGCCAATAAGCCCTTGCAATCGCTTTTCTTTCTAAAAGACGTATGCATTATGAGAATTGTGAATTTAAGCATCATTTGAAAATTCGAAAGTTTGATTGAATTATTCACGAGGTGTAAAACGACTTATTCCCCTGTGTGAAAACATTACTCTGTGACAATAACGTTACAAAAGCTGCTACCTAGTTTTGAAGAGCCTGTCAATCGGCAACTAATTTAGCCTTGCATCTGCATTATTTTTTTCAGGGCTGGGTTTCCATGGTTGTACGTTTTGTCTAAATATCAAACCTTTTTTCGATATCGAACATAACCCGACAAAACAAGAAGACACATCTTAATCATCGCATCCGTTAACGTTAGCTCACACAGTTTCCATGTAAAATCAATTTCCTGTTTTAAAGTCCCCTGAATGATTTAGAACTTTGTAAAACTATAATATTTTATATAATTTGTTAAAGTTGACCTGTCATATACATTATTAGCACAGACACACGGAAGGACACAATCTGTTTGTGTATCTCACCTCCACTTCCGGCTTAAGTTCCGACCTTCAACATGAAATATGTTACTGTTGTAACTTAATGTTTCCTTAATGATTTTGAACTTTGTAAATATACAATACTCTATCAAAGTTGACTTCGCATCTGCATTTTTTTAGGACGGCTGTAGGTTTCCATGGTGAAATGGAGTGCATGGTATTGTATCTGTGCACACTAACACAGATTCCAAAAACAATTTTGACTTATTGTTGTGCTTTTAAAAGTTCTAAATCAATAAGAAACGTTGAAACAGGAATTTATTTCAAGTGAAGCTCAGTACTTGGGCCACAAGAGGATGCGAGATTACATAAACCATGGGAGTACGAGGTAGTACTCCCATGCATAAACAGGTGCGAGATGAACATGTAAGTGGGTGTTCTTGGTGTTGTCGGGTGTTGTTTCGACATTGGAAAAAGTTTGACATTTAAACACTCCATGCCACCATGGGAACCTATCCGTCCAAAATAATGCAAATTTCAGGGTCAACTTTGATAAATAATTGTATTTTAAAAAGTTTTAAATCATTAAGGAAACATTAAAACAGTAATTCATTTCACGTGGAAACTGTGTATAAGCTGCAAGCATAAGCTTGATGACATAAACGGATGCGAAATTAAGATGTGTGTCTTGTCTGTTTGGTCAGGTTGGTTTTGATAGCGGAAAAGGTAAGACAAAACGTAAATCCATGAAAACCTATATAGCCCAGAAAAATTATGCAGATGACAGGCAAAGGAAAGTCTTGTATTCGTGGTACTGAAAATTTTCTATAGCCTATCTTTGAAATCATGATTGAAAGATGCAGATTGATGGGGTATTCAGTACTAGGTAGCAGTATATGTAATGTTATTGTCAAAAAATGTTTTCACACAGGGAAATACGTCGTTTCGTTTCTCGTGAATACTTTTGTATTTTCAAATTGATGCTTAATTCACAATTCTCCATAGGCATGGGAAACTTTTGGAGACTGGGGGGGGGGCTTAACCTTGTTTCGGATCGCGTTCCTGGAGAAGGGGTCTAAGGGGTTCCCCCCCCCCCTTTGGAAAATTTTTTATATTTGAGAGACCTTAGATGCAATTTGGTGCATCATTTTAGACAAATTTTAAGGTAATTACTGCAAATTTTTGACACTTATTACAGGAAGTTTTCACAATTTTTTGGAAAATTTGTGATATTTGAGGGACCTTAGATGCAACTTGGTGCATTATTTTGGACCAATTTTAAGTTACATTACTGCAAATTGTTGACTTTTATACAGAAAATTTTTGACAACTTTTTGGAAAAATTTTTGATATTTGAGGGACCTTAAATGCAATGTGGTGCATCATTTTGGACAAATGTTTAAGGTAATTACT
Organism: Holothuria glaberrima; assembly: GCA_009936505.3. NCBI lineage: Eukaryota > Metazoa > Echinodermata > Holothuroidea > Aspidochirotida > Holothuriidae > Holothuria > Holothuria glaberrima. Next base: position 2,613 of record WURT03090062.1, on the reverse strand, counting down.
GCAAATTTTGTTTTCTTATACAGAAGAGACAAATAAGCTGTTTTGTGGTTGGAAAGGGGGGTGAAGCATTCTCCCCCCACAATTTTTGCTGAAGGGATGTCGCCCCCAGTCCCTCCGCTTCCTATGCGACATTCTCCGTCGATATTCTGTTGATTCCACATGGTATGTTAGTAGGGAGGTAGCCCTTGAACTTAACCTGAACAGTAACCTTCTTTGCAGGTCACCTGGGCAATCAGCACTCGCCGGCCTGCGTAAATGTTCCCAAATACAAATTCTGTATGGTCCATATCCCATGCAGGTGTAAGATATTTAAGCTCAAAGCTCTATGCTAGTGTTCCCACTGTGTCAGTGCCTGTATTTTTTTAAGGATTTACCCTCTGGATCCCGACAGAATTGTATTGAACCACATAAGAACCTTATGGGAGCCCATGCACTGCCGCCTTACTGTTTGCAAAGCACTCGACTCTTCACCTCTGCTTGCGGAGCTGAAGAATCATATTGACATGATCATGGCCTTGTTTTTTCACTTGTAGAGACCTTCCACTTTTCTGCATCGCAAGAGGAGAAATTTGTCATCAATGAAGGAAAATTTTCGCGCGCTTCGCGAGCACGTGCTAATGGAAGACCGACTTTTCTTAAGCTGCCTGGGGAGGACATGAGATATCATCCCCTGTGGTTCCCGAAAACTGCCATAATCTGGTAGTACAACTGCCTACAAACAAATCTTCATCCGACCCCCCCATTTGTGGTGCCGGTACCCCCTCCCCCGCCCGTGTCAGACTTCCTGGCTACGGGCCTGAAAGGGTGAGCGTATCTTGCATATTGATCTTGCTGTACGGTTCTGCCAGGGCCAGTTTTCGACAAATTACTGTCCCTACAAATTTAATTTCAAAGGAGCCACTCCTACAGATATTAACCGCACAAGGCTGCAAGTGAAAAATTGACACTAAAAACGTCCCAATTTGCAGGAAATTGCATTCTAAATGTCAAATTTTTGGAAACAAGTTAGCTTTTACCATAACTGTAGGGTGGGGCGCTAATATGAAAAAGCTTCAAAGATGTTACATCATAAATAACCAAACACCTAAACCTACATTGTTATGGAAAGTGACTCCTCATGGAGAAAGAAACATCTAGCAGTCTAGGCCGAAGTGAAAATTTGATATGCGCGCTGTTCCATATGCGGATATCTGCATTTAAAAATTAGAACACACATAGGACTGGGGAAAACGCCATTGTTAAAAGAGTTTGACATGCGTTTGCTTTAGCAATACGTAGTATACCCACAAAATTCTGTTCTCCGTGTCATTTTTAGTTTGGCCTCTATGCTTGTACGTAGTACCTTTGAAAAAATGGTGTCCTACGTCTGCTGATCTGTAAGAAATCTCACAAGCAAGTCCCTACAGCCTGCTACCATACCAGGGTAGTGTATATGGCAGAGAGAATTTGCCATCTCAAAAGCCCTAGATTGCAGGAAGTATTATAAGTCACTAATGTACTAGTTCTGCACCTAACGTGCGTAGGCGACATTATTGGAGAAAATGTTGGTATCCTAAACGCTTGCCCTGGTCGCCATAATTTTTTAACGGTACCGTACGTAATCTTGAGAAGTCTTGGCCTGTAGACAGGTAGATATTCACCGCACGTTGAAGGTTCGCTCTTCCGCTGAGCCTTCGTGGCAGGTTGGTCATTCCATCATGAATCCCCAGCATGCATCTGGAGACCCCTGTCAAAAAAGCTCCTCTGCCACTGTTTACAGTCGGTCTCAAAAAGCTGCTCTGAAAATCGGTCGTCATCCAATAAAATAATATTTTGCTCATTAGCCCCCGGAATGGGGAGAGAATTAGCCGCACAAAATTTCAATGCGATCGAAATTCATTTGAAGGAAACCTGGATAGAAAGTCAGTTTAAGATTTGAACAACTCAAGTGTAACATTGGTAACGCTTTGAAAAAACACTTGAAGTCACCTGAGGGGATTTTCCTGAAGAAATGGTGTGAACATAATTGACATCAAACAGTGAACAAGGCATTGGCGGCGATTTTTTCACAATATTGGGGGGATGAGCCCATTTCAAATAATTTACAGTATGAAAAAGTCAATGGGCGATTTCTAAAATGTGGGGGAGACATGTCCCAGTCCCCCCCCCCCGGGATCGCCGCCCATGAAACAGGAAAATCTTTTAGATCTTGAGACTTTTCTTGTCAACGACAAACTTGGGACTTACTTTATCTGAAAGTGTCCTGAGATGACAGGGACCGTACTCACACGAATGGACCAAATGGTTGAGCCTGGCTTAAAGGGAAGATTCCGTCACCCTAAGTTGGCTTAGTGTGCCTAGGTATCCTTTTGATTAATGGCTCTGGAGAATCATGTAACACTGTTTTTCTTACTGAATTATGAAATTCACCCAGCCTGGAGAACACTAAGTCCTTAGTTCACCTTGAATGTGCAATATTTATGTCCTAAAATTTCATGAAAGAATGGAGGGAAATGAAAGGACATTTTTGAGATTTAACTGTGGTTTCAAAATAATTTTACATACATACATACATACATACATATAATATTTATAATGCGCTTATTCACAGATCTAAGCGCAATACAAGCACAA
>WURT03090051.1:0-12752 GCA_009936505.3 Holothuria glaberrima | reverse complement strand
TGGCGGCGTATTTCCAGATGATTTGAAAAAGCTGTGAGTGATGCATGCTCAGGATTGTCTGAAGATCTTTTTTTTTCTTTCGAGAAGGGGTATACTCTGGAAACAGTTGGGTAAACTTTTATCCAGGTTGGTTGCTGTAGGTTAAAAAACTACCCAAGCTGGTAAAAAAAAATCATCCGCGCTGAGTAAAACTTTTCCAAAACCCTGGTAATTTTTTAACCAACTTGAGTAATGTTTAGTAGAAGGCATACGTAATTTTACCTAACAGATTTTAGAATGTGTAGGAGCATACAAGGAGGTTACTTTGGCGGTGTGAAATTCGGATAAATTAATAACCTCTTGAAGAAGCCAACTTTAACTTTCTCTTTGACTAGTAAACATTGCTATCCCCACCATCGTTTTCAAACAATTCTTTTATAACAAATCTTTTCAAACAATTTCGTTTCGTCTTGGTAAGAAAATGACTCTTAATAAAAGGTTACAAATGTTTTTTTTATTTTTTTTATATTTTTTATTTGCTCTTTATTGCTCTTGACACTTTGTTGACTTCTTGTCAAACGATCAACAAAAAAAATACATCATAATTGTAAAAGGAAAGTTCAAATGCATATTAAGAGAAAAAAGGAAATACGAGGAAATAAGGAACCAGCATTCGAGGTTACGAATGTTGGTTAACAACAAAAGGCCAAGAGGCCAAATGAACACCGGGTGGAAAAGAGAATTGTCCCTCTTTATTGCTGTATGTGAAAATAAATCCTGTTACTAAAAAGTTTTATACTAAACAACAAAAGAGAAATGATCTCAGTTTTTCTGTCGGGAGTATTTATTGAGGAAATACTGAAGCACTTCATTAACGCCAAGGTGATTGGTCTGACGGTAGTGAAAATTATACGAAGAAAATTAAAAATAATTAAAAACCGTAACAGTTGTGTAAGACTCTTGTCTCAGGTAAATAATTTGTGCGGAACCCTTTTTGTTATGTGGCCAAACGGACAAAAAGTTAATATAACAATGGTTTATATGGAAATATTGCGTTTGTCAGCCCTTTTGTTAAATTTATTTTTCTTTTACATACCATCGGGTCCCTTTCGATGAAAAAGAGGTAACTGTGAAAACGTCTACCCGGTGAACACTAATTAACGAGTAATTAACTTTTATGTAACAACTGAAAAATTTGTTCACCCAAACAATTATACATGCAAAACAACACCTTCGTTACCCCTGATTTGAAATCCAACAATCCAATCATTTCTATCACATTATGTCAGAAAATAGCAAACGCCTTCTACTAGTACAGCATATACTAAACGTGCATAAAATACAAACTACTGATAATTAATGCTACACTATGTCTGTACTGAGATAGAGAGTTTCTATTTGACACCCTGTTTAAAGTAAAGTTAGTATTCCAGGTGATCTTATCACCTTCTGGTATACTACACACAAAGGTATAGCTAAACTGTAACTAATTGTAGCCATTGGCCAGCCTTAGCAGCAGGTAGCTTTTCTTTCGGAACAGCAAGATGTAAACTAAGATTGTTTATGCTTCATCAACTGCTACTATCGGTGTAGGCCCAGTGAAAAACGAAAATTTTAAGAACCTTTGATGACCACTTTTCAAAACAATTACGTAAATTATGCACCATTCTTCCTGTAACGACCAATAATTCACACTGTGACAGATATGGACCGCATGGTAAAACAGGGAGAAATCATTTCATCTCAATGGGTGAGTTGAAATACCCCACAGTACAGCACATGTCGGTACAGAAACTGTGGTGGTAGTCTGTTGTGCCCATAGGGTCGTGCATCAGCGAGGTAAGCAAGGTTACCACGTAATGCATAATGAGTGTAAGTATGACCCGACATAACTGCTCTTCCTAAATGAATATGAAGTGGTACGAACGTTTCATTCGGCTTATCGTTCGATAATGAGCCGGTTCGACAGGGAAATTGTTGTTTCTTTCTGTCCTTGTTTCGTAAGATTAGAGTTTATCTTGAGTTGATTTGTGATTTATGTTTGGAAAGGGGGAAAAGACCACAATAGGATTAATTTTGTGTCATTTTGTGATATTTTTACAAACGCAATATTTCTGTTTAACGTGTAAACAGACATGCGCAGCATTGTAGTGGTAAAATCGGAAAGGAGATGGCTCTGTAATTACAAGCTAAGATCTCTTCTGTCCAGAGGACAGACAACAAATACATGGTTTACCAATTCAAGTCTTATCAAAGGGTTAAAATGATACAAGATGATCGTTTATGGGATCTTAAATTTAAGTCCCTTTAACATTAGGTACGATGTGACGAGAAAAGTTGAAAAATACTTGTTCCATTTTGAATTTACCACAATTCGTTAAAAGAAAGTCGCTTTAAAGTGTTAAAGGGTTGAAGATATTTCTATCTTGTCGTATTGTATCACTCACGTGTATCAGGCACAGTGTGAAATGTGCTACGTAAGCATAATATGTACGACAATATGTTTCGTATATATATATATACATATATATATATATATATATATATATAACATGACGACGTTTGATCAGAAAACAAAAGGACAGGCCCGTCCCTCAATGTGTGAACCGATGGTTAACCATAAAAGCCACTGCTATATGATCAATATTTAGTGGTCCAGCTCAGCCCACTCCAGCCAAAGCTAATTTGTAAACAATTTAGGTTTCATTATGTCTATTGCCTTGTTTTATGAATACCACAGATCTACAAATGTTTTGGTATGATGCTCTACAAATGTGCATAGGAAAATAAGTACTGCACTGACAGTTATAAGCCCTACTGGCCAACAAGTCTGATTTTTATCGTCGTTTTTATGAGTTGTCAACCATGCATCAGCATTCACTAAAACCATATGTTTGAAGTTACATAGCTAGTATTAGACCAAAAGGAAATACTTCTGTTTGTAATTAGACATTTTGTGACTTACTTCAAAAGGATGTTCCACCCACCATCCCTTGAACGCTTATAAAGCACATACTCTGTACTCTTTGAAATGTCACTGATTATTCTTTACGACTAGCCCCTTCCTTTCAATAATATTTCAAAAATTCAAAAATCCCTCCCTTAGACTCCTCCCCCAGGACGGCATCTGCACGAAAGCACAGAGGAAGTATCCGTTGATGGTGCAACCTAATTGGAGTGGGCGCATATGCACAATTTACACTGACTTTGCGGGGGTTATCTGGTGTGGTATTACAACAGAATCTTTCGTTGTGTCCCCACAATCGCCAACTCCCGGCGACGTCACTGGATGAACTGCAATGGCTGCAGCAGGGAACTGTCTCTCATAGCTTCCTTCTCACTCCGTGCATTATTTTGCATTGTACTGTACGTCTGCGGTCCAAGTGCCTACTCCTTGATGTCCCAGTGTACCATACTACGAACACTACATGGGTGTTACCTTTAGTGCATAACCGTACTAATATGCAACACTAAGGACAAAATTACTTCTGTCACTGTGCACACAGAGGTGGTATCAGAGAAATAAAAAAGAACAGTTCTTTTATCCTGGTTTAGAATACGCAAACAGTTATTTTTGAGTTGTGCACGGTTTTTCTTGTTGAACTATAGGTTACCATTAGTAAAACAAAAGACCAAATAAAGTTGTGGATCTAGATTCTGACAGAGATTTCATGTAAAATTCCTACCAAAATCCACGATCAAGTTTCGTTTCGTGGTTTGTTTGTTAACAAAAGTTTTGTTACCCTCCTCCGTCTTCACAATCTGCCTTTTCTTGTGATAACTCCCATTTGCTCCATGAAAATCATGGTTTGCCTTGCCAAGTTTATCATATTTAGGGCATTTTCCGGCATGTAAGAGAACTTCAGGTCTGCCTCCTTTTACATCTTCTTCAATGCAAGCAGACTCAGTATGAATCAGACCCGGCCATAGCTTTTCAAAAGATATTAACAGGGAATATTTTTGGACATTGTATTGGATGGCAGCTTTGTAAATAATTAGTTGCTGGAACATCGACAAAGGAATAGCACTGTTGGTATGTACCTCAAACCAATGAGATAAACGGCAGATAAGGCTTAATAATAAATTGGACCATAGTGCAAGTGTTTCGAGCAGTAGGTCGTGTTTTCTGGTTACTTGTCGTTATGGTATGGGTTGACAATGTAGTGACATTGGTTTTGCCTGTGCGTAAAATATGAAGCCTGAATTTTGGTGAATATGGAATTTTTTTAGTAGATCCTCACTTCACCTGCCTTTGAATTCTGTAGTGTATAAAACGTTTGAAGGAAATTATATGAAGATTACCAAATGGAGAAATGCTTAGACTACAAAAACGTTATTACAGGGATATTGAACTGTTCCCATGTTCCCAACATTGTTTGATTATAGCTCTATGACTTTTTTTCAACTCTTTTAATGATCTGCTTAAGTGATCTTACTACACGTAAAGCATAACAAGTTGAAGTTTCACACTGTGGAAAAATTGATAGTTGTCATTGATTTTTTCAAAGTGGAATTGACGAGCCAACAACTTGCTGATCACAAAATAAAAGACAACTTAAGACGGTAACGTTTTCCAAAAAGGTATCACAGCATATTCAGTAAAAGTGTACACAAGGGACTAAGAAATAGCACGTACAAAACTGTAACGAGAATAATTTACAACTGATGTGGATGCTAAGTTATTTACACTTGTTGACTTTTACTTAGACACTTAAAAGGGAACAAGATATCATGGATTGCAGTCAATACGTTTCCACTGGGATTAACAGAACTGTGAGTACACCTAACAGTTCCTTTCATTTTGAAACTATAGTTTACTATTAAAATAAAAAAAAATGATATTTCTAATGAATTACATTTGCCTGTTCGAGCAAGCAAAAATTGAGAAGTGGGATTCACGGTTACCTTCATACACAAATCCTATAGCTATTTCAGGCTATACTGTTCTTGGCTACAAGCAGAAAGACAAAAACCGGATAACTCACAAAATGGATTTTAGCAAATAAATGTACTCCTTGCATGTGGTAAACTACCAGCCAGTCTTGTCTTAAGCGTAAAAAGCGCTCCTTGAAACACAAACTCTAGTCGATGCAAGGAAATGTTCTTTCCACATTTTATTTGTAAAATGTATTATGTTTGTGGGAAGACTTTGAACATAAAATGGCTTTTTGTTGGTTTTGGCCATCGAATAAAGACTAAAGCTATACAAACATGCTACTGTTATTTCAAAAAATTGAGAACCTTTAACAAAACAAAAGCACTTTAACTAAATAAAGCTATACATAATAGTCAGATTTATGATAGAGGTATAATCACATGGGAAAAAAGTAAGAGATTGGGGCTCACCGACTTTTTAACGCGAATTTTTTACCGGTAGCCCAAAAGAAGCGGGCAATCTATTGAGATGTTAATAATGTTCCCAGTGTGTCGCTATCCATCTTTTGGTAGTAAGCCTGGATACATCTAGCCTAAACCTCATTGTAAACAGGACAAGGGTCTAGTACATTTGAGTTGAATTTCAATGTTACGCAATCTCCGTGTACGTTTACTCTATATAAGTATTAACTTAAAGGATTCGATGCGAAATCTTCCCATGTTTCGAAGCAATGGTGAACAAATTTTCCTGAATTATGTTTAGTACCCTACTGAAATAGAGTAATTCTATGCCACTTATGACAAAAATAATCTTAATAACAAACATTATTGTGTGGGCTTTTAGGATTTCAAGATGAAGTTCATTCAAGTCAAAATCAACATACACAAAAGTACCTTATAACTGTCATAGATTACAACCGTGGTACGTGTCTAAGCATACCTTTCCAGGTTCAAGGGTTGAATGCACTATGTGGACCCCGTTTTAAGTTTACTATGATGGTTACCTCCAGTAATATTTTTAAACGATCAAATTAAAAAAGCCCACTTGTAACCATTTGCGCACATAAAAAATTAATCTCGTCTCAAGACGCGTTTTCAGACTTCTCTCATCTAGCAATTATATAGAAGTATGCATTTTGTCATAAAAATCAAACTTTTGACAAAAATTCAATCTGCTTACCATAGCCCTTGATATTAAGTATCAAAATGAATTAAGTAAATAAAGTTGTTGTACTGCAGTCATGGCTGTAAGCAGCGTGAGTAGGTGAGCAGTGGCAGTTGGTCTCCAAGGAACCTTTAAGGCCAATTTTGTATTGCGCCGATCTGTAAATGTCCGACATTTCAAAATGAAGATCGTTTAGATGAAACTTTTGTCGCGAAAAGTGCAATTTCCGGTAATACAAGGGATCCGCGTAGAAAGGGGCGGGTAGGATTTGGACTGGTGACATACTTATTAAATGTAACACCTGGCGAATCAGTCCCAATACCTCAACAAGGGAAGTACAGTGAAGACACTCAAACCATGGAGCTACTACGAAAGCTCGTGATCAAACCAACCGTTGAGTCTCTACTTTTCAAGATCAGGGCCCTGTATTATAAAGGGTTAAGATCAATCTTAAGTTTGATTTCAATAGGACGATTGCATGGCAGATCAAACGTAAGATCGTTCTTAACTCTTTATGAAACAGGGGCCAGCTGTAAATCAGAGTGGAATATGGTGGGCCAGTGGGCAAAGGGAAAATGTTCAAGGCAAGTAAGATAAGTAAAATAAACGGTTATAAGCTGTTTCGTAATGGACTCAGAGACTTTTGGACTCTAGACAAAAGTGGTCTGATCAGAAAAGATTCTACAAGAGTCGACGAGGTGTAATAAGAAAGCTTTATATGCAGCCATGTGTAAAGTAAAGAAAGGTAGGTTTTGGCCCGTGCATTGTGGCCATTTTTAATTCGAAATGGATGCTATAACATGCATGTACCGGTAAAAGAAAAGTGTACCTTCAAAACTGAAAGTGGATTTCCTTAGATTTACAAACATATTCTATGACTCAACGGTTTGGTTTAGTAATTGCTAAGAAAGTAACAGGTTAGTCGTTCTTTTAACATTGTACCCTGTTGAAAATCCATCCTAGACGCAAATTTTAAAACTTTCTTCTGAAAACGGTTCTAGATAATTCAGTTTTAATTCTTCTCCTTGCAAATATGTGTTTTGACACCCAGTAGCACAATCAAAGCAGGGTGACATCGGTGAAAAAGTAAAGTTGGGTAGTTGCAAAAACGAAAAAAAAATGAGAAAGAGAAACAAGAGCTGAAAGGAAAAAGAAAGAGAATTCGATATAAAAGGGGAGGAAACGTTTAAAAAAGCAAGAATGAAGTAGTAAAAATAGTAAATTGTCGTCAATTTAGCACTCGGCACAACAAATGCATTCACTGGCGCTTTACAAATAGAACACTAAATAAACAAACAAAGAAACAAACAAAAAGTAAGCACAGGAAACTTCAATCAATTGAAAGTTGTAGTAAATAAGTACGTTTTGGGTTTTGATTTCAAGCTGTCGATTAAATGACAGTCCCTAGCATCCTTCGGTGAAATGTGTTGTAGTTGTGCAACAGTAATACTGCAATGATTCATAGAACGTGAATAAACAACTGTATTTAAAACTCAACATCACAACTAAAGCACAACATGTATTAAAGGATTTATAATGCAAACTTCATGGGAGAAAGGTCTCAGATTAGAATTAATTGAAGCAATTTCTTTTCTCATTCTCAAGGGATCTGAGGCAAACTGCGATTTCGGTTTTTGACCGAGAGGTCTTCATGAACCTATCAGCCTTAGAAAGATTGTAAGTAGAATATCATACATTGCTTAAAAAGAAATCATGAACAGATTTAGTAGACAGTAAAGACATGATTAAATCCGATTTTTTTTATTAACCAGCTATGAATGGTGTGAAGAAATACAACTTGGAACGCTTTTGTCCTGTTTACTACAATAGCAAATAGACTTGCACATCATGTTTTATATGTAGTCCGACAAACAAATCGGATTTCCATTGCAGCTACCAGTAAATTACTTTTTTTATTGTAACTATTGTCACGCTACGTTTTTGTTTCAGACTCATCGACAACTACGGAATATGCTGCCTTTTCGATAGCGGTACCGTGTGTATTGCACCTCCTTCGCCGTTTAACACATGCAAGGCTATGTTTCCGAACAATATCCTGCGTACAACGCTGTGGTTTGTTTGTCTGTTTTCAGTCTTGGGAAACATTGTTGTAATCATTAGTCGAATCAATTCTAAGTTACCAGCCATACGTAGATTTTTTTCAACAACAGTGAACACTACCCAAAATGCTTTGCTCCTTAGTCTGGCTGTTGCTGACTTCTTAATGGGAGTGTACCTCCTTGCTATTGGGATAGCGGATGGGAAGTTTGGTGACGAGTATTTTCTGTTTGCCCTAAGTTGGAGGAAAGGAGTACTGTGCAAAATTATTGGATTTATTGGGCTTATGTCAAACGTTTCATCCCTTCTTACTTTAACTTTTATTAGTATCGAGAGGTTTTTATCGGTAGTATTTTCATTCAAAATGTATCGGTTTGGATGGAAATTAACAGTGAAAATATGCGTCACAATATGGGTCGTTGCAATATTTATGGCACTTACACCAATAATTCTGTCGGAATTTTTTGCTGACATTTTCGGTTTTTCTGATATTTGTCTGGGCTTGCCATTTGTTCCTGTCCCACAGGCTAAGCAAGATCTACTGAAAGTCTCATACGACTTATATTGGGGTTATTTAAACGTCACTCAGGAAAGAAGCGACGTTAAGGGTATACAGTGGGTGTATTCACAGATTGTGTACATTTACTTCAGCTCTGCTTGCGTAATTATTATCTCATTGTGTTACGTGGCCATGTTCACCTCCACTATTCTGTCTACAATAACATCGGGACGTCATAGGGATAATAAGCTGGAGATAAAAATGACGATAAAGATGTTCATTATTGTTGGAACAGATTTACTCTGCTGGCTCCCCATCATAATATTAGGAATTTTTTCAGCAGCTGATGTTGAGATTTCAGTGGATTTTTATGTTTGGCTTGCTGTATTTGTTATGCCATTAAATTCTGCCCTTAATCCTTTCATTTACACTATTCCCACAATGAAAAGTAGAAAGAAGAATGAACCCTCCTTCATAGCTGAATAGCGAGGACTCTAACCTTGCACGAGGCTATTACGTCTCAGAGAAAATGGGTTACAATGAGGTACATAGTCGTGATGGTCTTTATACTTAATCAACAATTAAAAGTTGCTGATCTCTGCCTTTCGCGAAATTATGCCACATGAAAATGTGACGTAATGATGGGTGTTTAATCTACTGATATAACTGGAATATAACAGAAAATATAATTGATTTAAAAGGGTTTAAATTGTGTTACAGTGTTTCTGCATGTTATGTATTACTAGCTATAGAAGGATATTTTGACATTTCATTTCCTCCTAAAACATAAACAAGTAGTCAGGTTCTCACTCTGAAACTTTAACTAACTTGCAAATAGCTATTACTTGTACAAATTTTTAAACGAATCCTACCAGATACTGATATGCCTTTATTTTAACATGCTCGCTGTTAGAGTGTGCTTCATCATAAAAACTACTGAAGTTTTAACAAGACCTATATATCGGTAATACTACGTGACCTTTCTTACAAGATGTCAGCGTGTAACCATACCAACTATGTTTCATGTAACGATACTACTTCTGCTGACTAGGCTGTTTTACCTTTGTAGATCATTTAGCCCCTAACACACAAGAGCGTTTGAACATGCAAAACATTTTCAGTCAGAAGTCGCTTAAGTTTCTCAAGATATATACACACACACACACACATACACCAAGAGGACCAACTTAAACAAATTTTCACTAATTTCTTAACTATCCAACGTATCTTGTGAAATAAAGTGTCTTGTGAAATAAAGTTGAGACTTTATAGGTTTGCCTCCTGGAAGACTGTTGATGAAACTATTTGCTCAAAATAAGTTGATTTAGTGTTAATTATTAAAAACGTTTTGATAAAGCAGAAAAAAAAATTAAAGTACGATCATAGTTTTTTAAAGTGATATTACATGAAAAGCTTGTACTTTGCATTTGTTAAGCTTTATGTTTTACAATGCCACATTTCCTATTTTTTTTTTTTGCATATTTTACATAAGCGCCCTATAATTGAAACGCAAGTTTACACTTTGCAGTTTAGTTTTCGAAGAGATATGGGCAAGAAACATAATTTACAATAAGATAACTAAGTAATCTACATCTCATAGTCCTACAACATGTTTTGATTGTTTTGTAAAGTATATTCCAGTTATTATAATTTGGTAGTTTTCCATTATGTTGTCGAACGTAAGTGTTGGGTAGCCATCATTGCTAGTGAATACAAGACGGTATTTGCAGTAAGTTTGCACACTTTCGAGAACACAGTAGTTACACTACAGCATTCGCGTTTTGCCAGTTGGCTACACTAAAGTTAATCTATTAAGAGAAAAACTGAAGCAAGCGAAGAAAAGTGATTCAGTTAAAGAACATATAAATACCAAAAATATTGTGAGTCTCCGTACGTATTTTTGGGACTGACGTTATATATTTACTTATTTAACCACCGCAGTTTTATAATCCGATAAACTCCCCACGGAAGAGGCGGAAAGTAGAAAATACCGTCTTTATCACGGGGAAAACAAGTATATATATATATATATATAATATACATTTCCATTTCTGAAAGATATTGGCAATAAGTTCTTTCAATAACACTATTCATTTAATTTGGTTAAGGATCTAATTGTCTTTGCTAAGCCTGTGTTTTGTTCTTTTCTTTCCTTCTTTCTTTTTCGATATGTAAATATTTTGTTCTCGTGTATGGTGCCATTTCGTGGATACATATATGGGTAACTGTTCATTTAGTACTGGCACACTTCATGAATTAGCAATCAGTCACGAACTACGAACTTAGAGGAGACTGCATATATTCGTTTCACGTATAACAGCGGGTGGAGCTGGAAGAAAAAGCTATACTTACAGTGGCTCATCATGAATTTTGAGCTGCATTTTTACAGTCTGGATCTGGAACTGGTAAAACAAAACAATATTTACGAGATGCAACTGCCAGCTTTTTGAAAATGAAAACTTTCTATCTCCTAGAAGATAAAGTACAAGTTTGTCCATTGAACTGCCAATTTGTGTAAGAAAGACGGTTTTGTTTTGTGACATAAAGGATTTGACCGAGCTTGTGACAGATATAACGTATATAGCATAAAAGATTGTTTTGTAGTATGGCTTAACTGTATTCGAGGTTTTCAAAGACTAAATATCTTTATGGTCATCAATGAAAGTAATGAAAAAATACGCCTTTGGAGTGGGAAAGAATTAACATGAAATGGACCATTTTGGCAGCAAAATTATCTTTACACGGACCATGCATTTGATCATTAGCTCTGGTCTACAAACGAACCACAGATTTGAGATGAACTCTTTTAGAATGCGTACGTTGTTTTGCAATCAGTTTGTCTCATAAGTCACAAACTTTGATTTAACAAGTGTCTGGGAGTTGTGTTTTAACAAAACAAATTATGAAAAATATTGAATGAAATAGACTTAATCCTGCAGTCTCCGTTGGTTGCTCTTTCACAACTAAAATTAATTATGGAACGATCAGGTATAGCAAGTGCGGTTTAATGTTTGAAGCAAACAACAAAACCTGCTGTATTATGTCAATGATTGTTGAAACCTTTTGTTATATGGTCAGATGGTTGTTGTAATTAACATATTAATTATAAAATAGTGGGAAAAACTAACGCTCCAGCAAACTTATCAACATCAAGAAAAGTAATGGATTCGATCTTTCATGTATCCACTGGTGATGCTATCTAGTTCTAGGCTCTGTTTGCAAGACTTGAATCCAGCGAGTATAAAAATTTCGTATGTAACTCAGTGCATTAAAAACTCGCAGTGAATGCATTCTGATAGTCTGTTTGAAAAAATGGAGAAAAGACGTTAAAATACGCATTGAAAATAGCGACGGAACGATTTAATCTGTTACATTCTTTATCTGTCAGCTTGAATTTATAAGTGTATATGAAATAATCAAAACTTGTATGTAATGTGTAGAGGATTCAGAGGTTAATCTAATTGGATTCCGTCAGAGAAGGTGAGATCAGCCTTAACTATATGCGGCTATGGCTCAACTCGATCTAAGCTATGGCTTCTTAATACTTTCTGTTGGATTTCAACACCTACTAGAAAGCCGTTTCCCACTCTTAGGCCAAAATTTTTTCCCCACAACGTACCAAGTTCTCCTTTAAAGCCCTTCATTCCACATTCTTGTGTAAAATCTAATTCAAAATACAGCGTTACTCAATTTTCGGGATATTTTACGGAAAGAAGAGCGGAGCTGAATTTGAAGGGATGAAGACTGAAACTATTAAATTCAAAGGCACAGTGGCCCTAAGGGAGAAGGGGTCTGGGGACCTTTTCAGGGAAAACGCTAAAATTTGAACTCTAAAATATTGGATTTTCCGGTATCTAGCAATCAAAAACAGAAAAAGACGTAACTCTTCATCTATCGTAAATCATTGTGTGACCGCTCTGCAGTAGCCAGAAATTAAGATCAGATTAGATTTGGAAAGGCCAAACCAGAACTTCTGGACCTAAAGGGTACTTCCTCCAGAAAAATGAAGGTGAAAGTTTATTTGGTAAAAGTAATTTACTAGCATCTGGAACTCAAGATAAGTATTGGAACAAACATTTTATGGTGGTGGAAATTTTTATGTAGCATAAGATGAATATACGAAATCTTTTGGACAGGCTGGACAGTTACTTTGATCGTTACGATGTACATTTTAAA
>WURT03090029.1:0-12753 GCA_009936505.3 Holothuria glaberrima | reverse complement strand
GGAATTCAATGCCATTTAGTTCAATAATCCCCAGTTAAAGGTTTTTGTCTCCACTCTGACTGTCAATCTAATTGGATTAGCATAAATTAAAGTTTTCGATGGATCTTCATCTAATAACACCTCCCTGGTTCGATACTTTTCAAACAATTACTTCACCAGGCATTTTAACCGGGGTGTAACTGGCATTCTGTTTATGACTCATGGTATCCGAATCAGCTATGTTGAGAGGAACAAATTAAGTGGCGTAGGTAGAGAGGTGTTAAGACTAATTACCCCTCCCCACAAAGCCTTTAAAGTCACTGTAGGAAATTTTGCCACCTTGAAATTTCTTGCAATGCATGGTTGTCAATAGTCATCAAATACACAGTGGTACTTGCATTCACAATGCATCAACAAAAACGTAAAAGAAATCCAAATATTTAACTAAACATTTCCGAATCGGTGCATTTCGCACAAAGCCAATAAAATCTCAGTGAATTTAAACAAAAATAAAATTAAATCTCATTATTACCGATGTTTGTTAGGTAACTCGAATAGAATCATGTCGTTACTTTTTGTACGATAACGGAAACTATTTCAGCCCTCCCGCAATCTACTCTCTTGCTTACTACCATCCCGACACTATCTCACCGACCCTAAGTCTGAGTTGTTATTCCAATTAAATGGTGTATGAACATAATCTTTGTGCCCTCTTTTGCGACGGGACCTCATGGGGCTTCTGCTCTGGACCCTGCCAGTATGTTGGATCCTGGATTGCACGCTGTCAGGGAAACGCGTATAGCCCTTTGGCAAATTGCAATGAGAATTTTCCGTCACTTCTTCTTTGCAATGATCGTCAGACAAAATATTTCATTAGCGTTTAACTTCACAAGGAGTGCATAGGATTTTTTCTCTGGAAATTTGTCCAGAATAACGACAAAAGCCATTCAATGTGTTAAAAATTATCGCAGAGGACCCCTCGACAAGCATTTCTGACTTTGCACCTTCGGTGCTATATGTGAAACGCTTTGTCGGCCGGATCTGATGAGAATGGAGCTTCCATTGAAAGTCCTTTGCCCTTACATGTTTTAAAAGGCCCTTTATACGCAATTTACTTTACTACGAAAAATGTACCGTACCTGATACTAGAAATTAAGAAAACTTGTTTGAAAGCCTATTCAAACATGCGGCACCATGTTACACCTAAGAGTTAGGTTTTTCTTGATATTTTCCGAAGGGGGAGGGCTCTCTCCCCCTTTCCTCTTTTCCCTAAGACAACACTGAAGTTTCAAGCCAAAACTCCCCAGATACTTTCAAAAAAATCTTTCTCCTCTTTCCCCCAACTTACATATGAACTGTCTCGCTACCCCACTGAACAAATGTATTAAATTTGCTTATGCATTGTAATTTCTCAGACGAGTACTAAAGGCAGATTGATCGATTAAGTAACAGCGATTATATTATGAAAGACTTCACATTTGTTTAACTCTAATTTGAATATGAATATTTAATGAGCAAGTTTAAAGATTTGTAGACATGTAAATGTAATGTTCGCCTATTTGGTGGAAAATGCATTAATAATGATAAAAATAGCCGCAATTCCCTTTAAAATCCATCAAATATTGACCATTTTACAAGACAATTACTGTTTTTCACCTACATTATGAATAAACATGAGCAACTTATGCAAATTTGTGACCTACAGAGGGGGACCTGTCAATTAGATGTAAAGTTATCCTTTGTTAGTATAGCCTACATACCAAGGACTATAATTTTGGGATGCCCTGAGGGGATAATTTTGGAAGATGCTATTTAGTTCTTTGAAAATATCCACATTAAACACCAAACCAGAAACTAGCTATTAAGTAATTAACAGATAAATTATAAGGGAATAACATAAGAAATACAGACACTGTGCAGCACTCCACATCATATGTTTGCATAGCTAGTGAACAATTCCCACAAATGGTCAAAATTTGAAGAGAAATGTCTTGAGAACGGTAAAAAATATTCATATCATTTCAACGGATTTTTGATCAGGGGATCTAAATCTAGATATGTTGAGTAGAGCACCTGAATTTATAACATGTCCACAGTCCTTTAATGATAGGTCATGTGGGAGTCCTTCAATTATCCCTTTGTAAAGTTCAAACATAGTCAAAGCTCACATATCACTTGGAGATGCTTCAGAGATGCAATACTGCAGAAAGTAATAAAGGAACGTTACTACTCTGAATTCGTGTGTATCTCTGCAATAAGAAGAAATGGGGCATTCCTTGACCTAAGGTTATTATTGACAATAAATACTCTTAGAGATTGACATACTGTAGCGCCCCCGACGTACAAAATTTGACCCAGGCCGTGCTTTGGCGGGCTGCTCGAGCAACAGGAGGTGACCCGAAGTCAGGATGGAGTGAGTGCGCTTTTAAATGTAAGGGGACTTAAAGCCCGTAAAGGATAAAAGAAATAAGACGACAAATTGTAACTGATAATTTTCTAACGATTGGAAGCATAGTAGTGTGGGCTTTATTACAAAATATCAACCACTCGGTTACCACGCATACGAGTGGAATTTTCTGTACGTAAAATAAAAAAAAACACAGAACAGACTCAATATTTGTCATAGGGAATAAAATTCTTCAGCTCTCGTAGAGCAAATAAAACATTTATCCCGCTAAAACATGTACATAGATAAAAACCAGAATGCGAGGCATTCACACTCGCCAATCTAAAACTGAAGGGGAAAAAGAAATTCGACAGATCTGTGCTGTGATGGAGACCGAACCTCCCACCCTTCTAGTATGAGTCTAACGCCCTACCCAATACGACATCATGATCAGCTATATAAACTCTGTAAAGCACCGTGCGTGAATAAATGCTAGCAAATGTGATGGAGTCATGCAGCCATCTAGTGGAGGCCTGTGGATGTCTTTTATGTTATTCTCTTTAACGATGGGACGTGCTCACTCGAAGGGTAGCACGGTCATGTTTAACAGTTCAGCAATTACCCTTTGGTGGCCATGTTCCTAGACTCATGTTGAACGACACAGTGTGTACTGTGGAGGCTTCGTCAACAATGACATGGATGTAGGCTAAAGTGGTATTGATTACTGAGGCTTTTCTCAATCTGAAAAATATTCGTGTGTGGCAGCACAAAAAGCGGGCTACACGAATCTGCTCTGTGCCTTGCCGTATCATAATCATGGTACGGTATAAGCAGTCAGCAGACAACTGCATCCAATCCGTAGATTGCCATCACTGATATGAATATGCAATTAGCCGGTAGGGTTAGGCCTATATAACAAAAGCCTTGGGAAACCTTAGATTTGTACGAAATACTCTAAATCAAAAACGCATTTTTTGTTTACTGTGGTTTATTTTAACGATAAACTATTTTTTTTTTTTGTATTCACTGGATCCTTTAAAACTATTTGCTTGATACCATTGCTTAGTTCTGAATCTAAATAGTACTTGTTGGGGGAGAGTAAGCAAGTTGTTTGTAGTAGCTGTCTGCAACACGGTAAAGAGGCAATGAAGCTTCAAATTAGACTTAGGACAGTCACTCGAGAAGGAGAAAAGCAGAATTTTTTCTTCAAATTATATTAACAACCATTTTTTGTCACTTAACTTGCATTAACTAAGGTTTATAAAAATTACAATACTGTAGGAGTTCAGGACATAACAAGACAAGAGAAATGTCACCACATTGGACCTAATGACCCTTGCAACTCCAAAACACAACGAATATACTTCGCTATTCGCTCGTAAAAAATTTAATCATGAAACCAATTTCTTGACGCACTAACCTGCCGTGGGAGATTAGCCAACATGATTCGCCCTTTTCAAGGGCCCGTCACGGATACTGGGTGGTCTACACTAGTAAAACCTAAAGTATACGAATATTTAACGCCTACCTGGCACTTCCAGTTACAAGTTGTAATACTTCATGTGATATGCCCTCTAAACAGCGAAGAAAATTTGGGAAGAAAAAGGAAATCCCAGCGCCCCTAGCCTGAACCGTAAACCCCCGGATCCCCCAGACTAAATACAAAATTATTTTACGCTTTAGATTTAGGAATAAAACAGGTCGCGCCGTCGGCGTCCCGCGGTCTTTTTAATAAGGACCAAGAAAGAACACAAACGAGAACGTCCGTATATACGATTCCTTGCCGAAAAAAACATAGAAACTAGGTTCTCAAGTGGTGGCCCACGGGCCATTTTCGACTCGCGACGTGCCGAAAAATGGCCCTTGAAGGTTCGAGGAGCCCAAACTTATAATAAGAACAAAGGCTGTTGGAAGGAGCCCTTGCTACTACAATGAGTTTAGATCACAACTCAAGTGGAAGTGACCACCGGCCCGACACATTTGAAAATCCCTGACATAAGACATGTTAATTTCTTTTATAAATCTGCCTGGTGATGGATGATGCCGGACGACGTCAGACGGTGCCGCGTGGTGGTAAAATAAAAGGCCTTGACAAACACTCCTTTTTGTACATGATATATACGATGCTTACAAAATTTACACAATCTGACCTCTGGAAACCTCAAATGATCTATGATCTCCGTCGTGCGAGTGTAACGGTGTGGCGGTAAAGAATGACTTCAAACTAAATTATGGAACTACAACATACAAGACAAAGTCGCCCCATCAATTAATTCGGCGCTGCTAGTGTACGGGTGAGAAGAGTAGTGTTGACAAGACGAGACTTTGATAAAGAACCTCATTCTATTAGATGGTCCAAGGTGATCTCTTACATCTTTGAGATCACCATTAGAAACGAAATCATTTGAAAAATGGACATAAAATAAGAAGTACATTTTTACTGAGCATGCTATTTCATCGTTTTCCCTTACCCAGACTTTCTTATTTGTCTTGAATTGAATATGGCTTTTATTATAGAACATTTGAAATAGTTGGGGTTTTGTTGAGGATAATTGGGAAATTTAGGGAAAAATCAAGTAAATCTCGGGCAACTGGGCGTCGCCGGGGACTTATTTTATGTTACATGTTACGGCTCCCCGACTGAACCGCAAAATTTCCCCGACAGGATGGTAGCCTTCCCCGAGGGGAGCCACCCAAAGTCTGAACAGTCATGATACAGTGGAAATGCTACTGATTTTAGAAATCAAGATCAAATCTATGAAAAATTTGAAGTTTAATGGTACAAAACTACACAAAAGCAATTAAAAACGTACCAAAAGAACAGTTGAAGTCGAAGACAACAAGTGTTGATTCCTCCAATTGTCTCTCTGGCGGCAGAGTAGACTCAGTGTAGTGTCGTTTTGAGTTTGGCGTCACTCCGACCACGCCACATGAAGCTTTCCTAGACCAGATGCGTGTTTACGACTGAATATTATACAATGAATCTTCCGAAGGGGAGAAAGAGTTCGAGTACAGTTTTTAAGGCTATTTTTTTTTGCCTTTACGTTAGGCTTACAGCTTAAGAAAATGAAGGCTGATTTACAAATTTCGAATGAGACCATGCAGACTTGTAATCAAGTCGTAACTCGACTCAGAACCTTTCGACAATATCTGACTTGAAAAATTCTTGGGAATTTTCTTATATCGAAATAACACACAGACTCAAGTCGATGACTTGACTCAAGCCACTAAAATAGCTGTACTTGACTTTACTTGCCGAGAAAAAAAGTATTACTAATTGGGTTACAACTCTGTGACAATGTTAGTACTGTGGTAATACTTCAATGGATCGAGGGCTAAAATTAGACGCCTTGAAATAAATTTGCAAACACCCGATAGCTAGTTTAGATCTACCCATGAATTCCCTTAACAACTGCCTGGTTCCACACGCCGGTGGCGTACGATTACCCTGGGTAACAATCTGTTGTCCTATTGTATATCTGGGTAGAATATTCTCAGTAGGCATTATTCGTGCAGATAGGAAATAAAATTAAAATGACCATTATTTTTATCCTTAAAAGCTACATCATCTCCCCCTTCGGCAAAATCTCTCTTCTAATATTTTGCGGCCTTTTCACTGCTTCAAAGGTGTTAATTTAGCCCAGTCTGCTACTTCGAATGGCTTACAGGAAGAGAGAGAAGGGAGTTCACATAACCAGTGGGGTCTAGGGGCCTGTTTGGGTTTTTCGAGAGTTGGGGCGAAAACCCATGGAGTTCCCCTCCCATGCCCCTTTGAGATTTGGGGTATTACAAAACTTTCGCCCAAACGCACAAAAATTTCACTGAACTGTACCATTGCCTTGTTGGAGCCAATGAACTCCAAGCTGTTCGCAAAGCACTCCACTCTCTAAATACGCTTGTTGAGCCGAAGAAGTATCATCGTGATCATAACTTTTATTACTTCATTTGTGTAGATTTTCCAAGTCTCTCAGGAGGGGTAAATTTTCACTGCCATAACTAGGAAAGGGAAGTTTTTGCGCCATTCCAATTTACGTGCACACCTAACACCGAATGCCGAAATGTATCTGTATAGGGCTGCTTAAGATATCATCCCTTGTGGTTCTTGCAAACTGCTATCATCTGGCACCACTGGCGACAAAGAATAATTTTGGTGCCCCCTTCTGCAGTGGCGGTGCCCCATCATGTCAGAATCTATGGCTACTGGCTGTGCAAAACCCTTGTGCTACTGGTGGTAACATTAAAGACGTTGGTAAAATAGGCTGTATATCAAGAAACAGGTGTCGGCGTACTTCCACATCCACTTGCAACAGGAAACTCATCGAGTAACATTTTTGTGCTGCACTGTGGTAGTTTTGGGGAACACCAACGATCATAACCCCTCGCCTCCTGTGGGTAGGTTGTTAATTACGAAAGTGGAAACTTTGAATGTAAAGTGACGGAAAAATGAAAATTGTTCCATAAACGCATTCGTCGGCACCCTTCGCCTGCGCTTTTACTGGTTCATTTTACCTTCATACACGTTAATAATAAAACAAATGGTCAAATTTCTACTTGGGGCCTTTTAAGCCTTGCAGGTACATCGTCCTTTAAAAAAGTGGAAAAAGCTTCATTTGAATTTCCACAGATTTGAACGAACTCTAGAGCTTACGCGATTTCGCTTCTGGTTCCTCACAGGTATCTTTCCCCTGAACTCCAAAAGATTGCAGAGTCCAACTTGAGGCAAGACTGGTCCCATGCTGTATGTGGTGGGGGCTTCGTGCTCCTCTACTCCAAAAGGCGCCCTTGCTATGGCACTCGAGTTGAATTATGACTATCGCGATGGCCCTTCATGGGACTCTTCACCCCTGTTATAAGTACGTATCGTCATCGTACTCCCTTAAACTACAATATCCCATTGTGAAACGGTGGAGATACACGTGCTGTAAATTGCGTTGGTTGATTTACAGTTCGTAGAATGATTTGAACACCATTTACTACAGACTTATACGTTGTACATGTGGAAGTCGTGTAAACAAGTGCACAGAATAAGGGGTAGCTCAAATTTTGTTAAACTGTAGAGGTAACGAACAAAAGTAACTGGAACTATGCTGCTCGAAATGTAGGCTGGTGTTTGCTGACTTTATTTTCCAAAGGATTAACTTGATTCACCATTCGTAGAGAAGGTTCTTCCTTGACAACGTTTAGTACATATTATGTACATAGTAACCTCGTCATAATATCAGATGTTTTAAAAGAAATCACTCTCCTTGATCTTTGGGTGTAAAAGTTCGGACAGCTTCTACGTTTCGTTTTCATCCGCACTTGTACAAAAACGCGGTTTGGCCCTTAGTTAAAAAGTGATTAGGAGGTGTTGAGAGGGAATGTAAAATTAAGCCAAGGTAGTTGACAAAATTGTCATGAAAACTCCCTTACGTTAGCAGCAGGCAATAATAAAGTAGTGAAAGGAGACGTTAATAATAACTTTTGTCTGTTCATGTTGTTGCTTTCGTACAGTTTGAAGACAATGCAGGGTACAAGCGCAACATAATGGGCCCTTGTTAAGACCTAAATTAATGTTTTCAAGAGCTAAAACATCTGCGCAATCAAAGGGCGCTTACTGAAGTAAGACGGTTAAAATTATTTTAAGGTCTGCCACAATATGCTAATTTCTAATTAAAACTTTACAGCTAGGAGGTTACTTAAAGCACTTACGGATTTTCCCCCCAAAGACCTAGCAAACATTCCTCTGCTGCGGAAATCCAGATCACCTTAAATTTCCAGTCATGTGGAAGAATATAAAGAGATCTGATTTTAAATCTTTTGACTTGCCATAAAAGCTGACCAGTGTTGCGCCTCTAAAGATCGTTATGGACTGGACTACATCCAAGTCACATCTACATTTCTGTCTATTTAAGTGCAAGCTACTTTGACTTCAGACTTGGGTCCCATCTCTATATCCCACTTATACGGAAGTTCGCGGTACAGAGAAAACGCACATCGATTTCTCTGTGCACCATTCTAACCGATGATGTGAACAGAAAAATCCAAAACAGTAGAGAGTGCCAGTGGCGAAGGAAGGGAATTCGGTCAGAGGGGGCAAGAATAGCTTTAGGGGCGCTTCGAAGTAGGTAGATCAAGGGTATTCTTTCAGAGGGGGCGAGAATTTCCTGTAGAGGCGCTTCGAAGTAGTTAAATACCCTATTCCTCAATACGGTAGAAACCTAAAAAGGGCGCCGACGGGCGATTTGAGTCCGTCAGAGGGAGCGGTCGCCCCCTCCGACCACATGGTAGCTCCGCCACTGGGAGGGGGTACTTCAAAAATGTTTCATTATAGCATGAAAAGTATTGCATATCCTCAAAAAATGGATAAGTCCCAACGTTTCTAAAGAACAGGGCCGTCTGGACAAGAATAATGTATTCTGTTCTGTTTATTCTACAGTTAATAGAGCTAACATGAAAATTGAGAAATGCGGGCAAAGATGTTTTGGTATTTGTATCTAATGCGATGAACTCAAAGGCTTATGAAATATTATCATGTAATGAAAACAAGCGAAATAATCTGGAACAGATTAAGGCCAGCCTTTTTGCTCACGTACTCGATGTGAGAGTCATCATGCTAACAATAAAAGTCTTATCCTTTCAATATAATTAAAATTATGTAGACCAGAATAGGTGTAGATAGGCTATGTGCTGACCATAGCCTGGGCAATAAAGCCTAGGACTGAAGGTTTACTGCATACAGACCCAATCAATTATTCCAGGGGTATATCCAGGGGATCTTTGGGCATGTGCTCCCCTGGTTGAAAAAAAGAACTGAAAAGAAAGAAAGAATGAAAATAACGAAAATGAGTAATTGTAAAGCGCTGTCATCGACGGAAAGTCATATTCCTCAACATAAAAATGGCTAATTTGTAATCATGTTTTCTTAAATCGTTACCGTAAATTTTACGTAATCGGAGAATATTTCACATGGACTTCGCACAAGTCTGGAGGTTCAAGATTTTAGTTTTGTCTCGAATGAATTTTCAAATTGATAGAAGATGTAGACAGTGTCGTCGGAAGGTATTTTCGATTGGGGAGCTGACTTGTGCATGTTAAAAAGATGGGTATAGTGTAGGTACGCAACGCGCCACCAAAGGTTGGCGTGTAGCGTATGTAGGAAATTTTTGAAAAAAAAAATACCTGCCAGATTGCAAGAAATGGCCCTAAAAAGTTTAAAAGTTGGTATGTTTTTGTTTTACATTTATATAAATTTGCCCAAATTTTGATAAAAATTTCATACCAGTTTTGTAGAAAACTGCCTAAAATTCTAAATTATCCTCCCAAGTTGGGTAATAACTTGAACCCATTTCCCCACCTCATTAGATAACCCCTTTGGGTAAGGAGGCAATGCGATTTAATTACAACTTAGACTGGGGGTTCTTAATTATTTCCGTTGGCGGGCCACATTTTTCATCATGAAAATCTCGCGGGACACAAACTAACAAATAGTCCCGTAAGTTTGTCCGAGAGGGAGAGTCTCATTTTGAAATGTCAACATGACGCCAGGGGCATGCGAAGCCCCTACTTAACAGCGCTGTGTGAGGACCCTTTGAAGGACCTCTAGTGGGGTCCAGGGCAACACTCCTGTGGAACAAGGGGGACAAAACCCAAGAAGCTCTCATGTATTAACGAAACATTGCGTGGTTAACACCTATAGTTATCTCTAAATTCCATTTGAACAGAAATGACCGTTGTTTTGGCAATAACGGAAACACCGTGCAATGCAGAGTTGATGGTAAACGTATCTTGAAAAGAATGTGTTTGGGTGGGGACGGCAAACTTTATCATGACACTTGCTGACCGGAGCGTCACCATCGGTTGGAACGTATAACGTGCCAAGAATATAGTTGTTAAAAATAGCCTTCCAGATTATCACCGAACGTTGTAAGATGTATCATTCTAAACATTCGTTCAATTCGAGATTTTATAACTTAGAAAAACACTTCAAGTTAGAAAGGCAAATAAGAGGCAACATTTAGGCCTATTTTTGCTCTACCAAGAAGGAAACGTCCCTCAAAATTTGTAAGCCAATGCAGCTGGGTCTGGCTATAATTTTTCCTTACCCAAACCGTCGCTGATCTGGCCAACCTCTGTCGGAAAAACCGTTCGTCGTTTTGATTAGGCTACTCAGTAGGGTTGTGGATTAGTTAGTGGACTCATTTCAACTTTCTAGATTGAACACATACGAACACCGCGCGAAGCGGGAGAAAAGTTTGGTAGTTTGGGACGATTTCTAGTACAAGAAATGTAAAGACCGATCATTTGAAAAGATATGCAGGTTACAGCCAGTGCTTATTAAGTGTTCCCCACTCCTTTGCTTTTCCAGTTTTGCCTATTCGTCAATTTCTTCTCATCCGAAAGTTATTAACCGAAAGCATTACTGTTTTACCTTGTCAGATAAACTGTAGGCCTCCATCAACTATGCCCCGACCACTCGTGTTAACCAGTGGAGTTCGTGTGACGCAAATATGACCCAACACAAAAAAAGGGAAACACCGTCGCGCTTTCCAGATTTTGGTGGTAGGAATGTTTCGTTCACTGACCTTAAAATCGGATTTTTCTCTTCCAGGAATCTTTTCACGCGCATTTTTTTAATGCTAAACTACTACGCGCGTCCCTATGCGCAATCGCATTGTTACTTAATTGTTGCTTTTTGAGTTTCAATATGTGTATGTATTACATCTGTGCCCGTACCTCTCCATGAAACGTCTAATACTCACTGAGGAATGAGATGGATTTTAATCTCTAATCCAAAATATTTGAGGAAAAATAAAGTTTCTTGTTTGAAAAAGACATTATCGTTTATAACATTTCTGAACTATATATATATATATATATATATATATATATATACGGTAACCGAAAACCTGTAAAACAACAGTGCTACAGAAATGAATGGCCGGATCTCGGAAGAGAACAAAATAGTAAGGCTTGAAATTCGGTAAATTAAACAGCCAAAAATTGTGTTTGCAGAGCTTTCGAGCGATACTGCCGTAGTAGTTCTTCTTCTCAGTGCATGGTCAGAGAGTTACAAGGAGTTTGAAGTTTTGGTAGCTTTTAAAAGGTAGCGACAATGGTCCCATCCATGTGGCGACGGAATAATCCTTCTCAAAGCAATTAGGCAAATTGATATATATATATATTTATATATATATATATATTTATATATATATATATATAAAGATAAATGCATCACGTGGACACAAAATATAAACCATAGGAGAAGTCCAGTGTATCACGAAAGCGTTTATTCTCAAATTTCTTCAGGCAACGTACTCGGTATACAATGATATAAACAACTTAACAAGTATTTTAAACGGAGAAATATACACCGTTCTCAGAAGAACGAAAGCTCTAATACAAGATAAGCCCAAAGCAAAGGGAGCTAGAAAGAACGCAAAAGAACAGAATACCAAACGCTGTACACAATGTTTAAACCTTTCAAGGAGCCAGAGAATCCAGCAACAAAACATAAGGGAGGCCAAAAAAGGAAAGCGGAAAACAATTAAAAAGTTAAAACTAGTTTAAAAAAGGGTAAAAGTAAACAGAAAAGTTAAAACAACATGCAAATGATTAAACAAAGGAAACAATAAGAAAGAAAAAAGTAAAAAATTAAAAACGATTAAAAGTAAAGTAAAACCAAACGAAAAAATAAACTTAAAAATTTAACAGCCAAAAAGAATAAAATAACAGCATAGTAAAAGGACTTTTCTAAAATGCTTATTTTGGCATTAAAAACAGTCATCCATATTTAGTCAATTGGGGGTCACAGAAACAAGTCTCCATATCCACTCCCTTTCTTTTTTCATTAGCACTTTTTCCAAGGTCCCTTTGTCCCCTTTAGCCTGAAAAATACAATGAAAATTTGAACTTTAAAAGAATCACAGTTATGCAAACTAAGATGATCAAAGAGAATTTTTAGTCTAATTTGTTAGATGTACCAGCCCTTTAAAGTCTAACAGAGAGCCCAAAGGCTTTGTGATTCCTTGCCATAGTAAATGTTACATTTGGGGAGGGGGGGGATTTTTGGGGAAATTTTGCTTTTCAAACTCTAATGACCGAAGATGACCTTTGATCTCTTCAAAACAAACCGGTTCTTCCGTTCATGAGGCATCCATGTACCAAGTATGGAATCTAGCCAAGCTTAGTACATTGAGAAATCATGTTAAGAGTTTTCAGACGTTGACCGCTGGTGACCCCTGATGACCTTTGACCTCCACCAAAGGCTACATGGTACTTTTTCTCACCATAAGGCATGCATATACTAAGTATGAAATCTATCCGAGCGCTGTTTTCTCAGTTAGGTCAATCGGTAAGGCGTTCGCCTCGGGCTGCTTAGATCGTGGGTTCAAGTCCACCGGGCTGCC